>JAPYZR010005069.1:0-20295 GCA_030522945.1 Trichopria nigra
TTTAAATAAAAAGTGATTGAAACGTTTTTTCAAAATTTAGGCTTTGGAAGGGTGATTCTACATAATATATACAATCCTTAAAAAAATATCGATGAAATTCGTTCAAAATTAACCGAGAATTATCCGAAATAAATTATTTTCTCTTACCAGCACCAAGAATAATTTATTTCGGATAATTCTCGTTTAATTTTGAACCAATTTCACTGATACTTTTTTAAAGATTGTATATGTTATGTATCACCGTTCCAAAGCCCAAGTTTTGAAAAAATGTTTCAATCATTTTTTATTTATACTTTTCCTGTTTTCAGGTTAGGTCGGTAACTGCTCTACTTTAGAACCATCTTAACGTAAATGTATATTTGTCGATAATATTCAAACTTTCCCTCGCAACAATCAATATTCAATTCACATTTGTTTACGGAAATGATTTAATTTATAAAGAAAATAAAGTTGGTGCTTGAAAAATGTTGGGCAAATAAAATTGAAGAATTGGAATTTCGTCTATTCCGCACGCAAAGTAGATATAAAAGCAGTTAAAAAGCATCGGCCTCTTAATCTACTATAATCAACACTGTACTTGACATTCTTGTTGGCTGTAATCCAGAAATACTTCGAATTTCGACGGAATATTCTAGACCCCGCGTTCTCTCATAGTATTGCTCGCAATTCAGACAACTCGGAAAATCGATGTAAAAAATAGAGTATTACCCAATGTTCTTGATAATTTAAAAAAAAGAACTATTATGAAGTTTAAGAAATAAATTATAGCTTTTCGAAAACGGGATACATTAATTTTATTAACGAATACGGTTAAAAAATGTGCATCGATGAATAAATTTAGAAAAGTTCGAAATATAGCAATAAATGATACTATAAAAACAAAATTCATCAGATGTAAATATTTTTTGATACATTTGACACGAATTACTAAAATTAGGAGAAATTGAAAAAAAATGAGTATGTAGTAAAAAGTGACGTAATCAAAATATTAAGCAGTATATAATGTACTATAAAAGTGCATGCAATTTAATGCAACTTTTTAAATTTCCAACACATTTCATTAAATTATTTAGGCATTTGCATGAAATGTTTTACATGTGAACGTTAATTGAGTTTACATTACATTTCGTGAGATATACATTACATTTGCAATTAATTTCAAGAGAAGAGCATAAAATTGAATTCAAATGTACCTGAATGTCAAATTGTGAAATTTAATCACATACGCAACCAATGAGATATGGCTATCCTTAACCAAGACTGATTTGAGACTTATTGCAATTAATGCGATCACATGTTGATTTTGGAAAATATAAATGACAATGTATTATGCAGTCATTGTATACGCAAACATCACTGTACGCGTGCAGGTTCACATAGGATGGTATATACGTCTCGGATGCTGGAACTCCTTTAAATATTCCAACGTTCCGTTATTCGTAAGACAAGTTTCGGCTGCAGCTGTACGTGCTGGGACCGACGTGGCACAATAAGCGGTGTATGATTTCAGACGATGAATAAAAATAAATGAAAACACCTATGCCAGGGTGTGGAAAGCTGTTGTAAGACGATACCCAGCATCGCACTTTGCACACCGTACATACACCGCAATCGTTGCGGGACGGTTTTATGGTCCCGACCCTTTACTCTTTTGCTCTCTCTCACTCTCGCTATTCGCGAGTTGCTGGAAGATCGCCTTGGGATTATTTGTTGTCACGCAAAACCATTCGTAACTCGATCTGGGATTCTTGGAGGCAAGCAAAGGCCTTTTTTTATATTTTGACAAGCGTCTTCCGCGCATCCCCAACATCAACCTGCCGCAAGAGCGATTTCCGACTACATCCTACAAGATTGATGGCAAATGTCGACGGATTTCATTCAACCCTTTCGAACGCTGACGTTTTTTCCCTTACGTTCGGGATTGGTATTCCGTTCGATAAATGTACATCGATTTACGTTTTTCTAGATCTTTTTTGCGTTTTCTATTGATGTATTAAATAGAGGTCGCGTTTATTTTTGTTGGATTTGTTTTAAATCTTATTGTCCATATTCACAAAAGAATGAGATTATTGGAATTGGACCATGACGATGACAAGGAACTTTGGTCAAACTTCTTTTCCCTTGACATGAATGGGGAAAAGTGGTCATGGATAATTCTTTGAAAATTCATAATATTTGTTTAAAGGCAGATTCAAACTAGAAGAATGTCGAATGTAATTCTCTGTAACCTTTATTATCGTTAAAATTCCATTCACTGATTACTATGGCAGGCAAGGGCAAATTTTTGCCACTAAAATAGCGTTTTAATGTCTACGCGACTAAATATAAGTATCGGTCACGCGTATACCCGCTGCAACATCTGTCATACATTTTAGTCGCGCGTTCCTTTCGCAAATTCGTCCCGAACATTACGAGCAATAAACCTGAAATACAGACATCGGTGACGACTCCGCTAAATGTTGGCATCCAAAAGCGAAAATGCGTAATTCGTAGAAACGTCGACGTTCCATTATCGAGCGTCAACGGGATACTTTATCGAGCGGTGTGTGCATGGTGAACGAATAGCAATCTCTTCATCATTTGGACATGCTTATAGACCCCGGCATTTTATTCCATCAGGAAACTCCAATATAATGGCTCCGAGAAATAAGACGATAATTTGTCGGAACGTCCCACGACAATGGCCATGCGGAAATAAGAAAGTAACGAGATTCGAAATTGCCGGACAGGTAATAAACGATTTGCGCAACGATGGGTGCAAATTCGAACAACGAGATCCAGACGACTGAGACGATGGAGATTAAACATCCTCAGCAGACGCCTTGGAAAAGTGTTCGGCGACGCGGATGAAAAAAGCCTCTTTTTTTTAAACCTCGGCTAAATTAACCGGTAACGTGCACGAAATACCCTTTTCAAAGGGAATAATACAATTTTATTACGCTAAAGCCCCTCAGCTGTACTTTCAACCTTTGCGAAAAAAAAGTAGAACTATGCGCTTTTATTTTCAATGGCACGTTTACCGTTAAATTCTTTATCAGTCTGTACTGAATAATGCGCTCGATTAAAGTAGATAATCTAGTGATAGTTTGATGTTTCTTTTTTGGTTGATTTCTGAAAATGTTGAACACGAAAGAAAAGGTGTGATTAGGCCTACCATATAATAGTTGACACGACCATTCTTCTGGTTCATGCAATAATTTCTATGCTTGATTCAAGTATATGATTATTTCAACAATATTTCTTTCCGGACACGACAATTGCAATTCATAATTATTGTTTTTCTTTTAGTTTCCCTAAATTAAAAATAAAATGAAATAAATTGTGGTAATTAATTTTTAATTTTCCTTATCACTTAATCCAGTGCGAAGAACCTCAAATCTATTAATGTTAAATTTTTCACGTTTAAGCTTGTGCATACATTGTACATTTTTATAATCGGCCACTTCCGGCAAAATGTTGTTAAGTATAATCTTTGATATTTTTATACTCGAATAAATTCTTTATGCTGCTTGCTTTAATGTGTATTTACAGTGTATCGTCGAATGGAATTTACCCAAAAGAAACATTTCCGAGATATTTAATTTCAATATTTCGGCACAGCGAAACTTTTATATACGCTGGCGTATGTATACTATCGGAGAAAAGTAGACAAGAATTATGCTCCGCTGCATATGCTGGCGTATTATTCGATCAAGCGTCACGAGATCTGCGGTATAGACGTCTCTTTCAACAACGCGCGGCGACATCGCAAAGTTCTTATTTCCTCTATTTATTTCCGGCCCGTTTTATGTTCCGAGCGATACCTCCAAATTTACGGGCGTCCGTCCATACCGTCGCTGCTTTCATTCGACTCCTTTTATTTTCGATGAGAGTTATCGCATGTATCGAAGGCATCTTTTTAGGTATTGTTCGAAGAGAACAATCGAACATCGTCTTGAAAAAGTGCATACGGTTGTTTCACGGTTGTAAGCAATTTCAATAAAGCTTTTCGAACAAATGAATTGCTGTTTTCCGATACAATTGTGCTGAAGCCCTCAAAAAAAGTAATATCAATTGACGAGACACAAAAAGACTCCAATGAGTAAATAAACAATGAAATTTCAGCTCCACGAAAGAAAGCCATCATTATTGTGAGAATTAATGGCGAATGGGTTTGAATATCCAACGTTCGTTCCCCTGGTAGAAATGAAAACATTTCTTAGCCAATTCTTAGACAGTTCAGATATTTACCATGTTAAAAGCATAGGAGAAATGTGAAAATAGTGTAAGAAAAAAATGGATAGATTTCTACTAGGGTCATGGTACAGAAATTCCAATTGTTTCAAAAAACGTAGATTATTTTAATTCCCTGTTCTGTTTTCAATAATCTTTGTTTCTGATTTCTCATTGCGAATAAACTTCTTGAATTATTCGGAGTTAAATTCGATCATCTTCTTTAATCGAGAGAAAGTATCTAATTTATCGCATGCAGATATAAGTGCACGTAGGGAGTAATTGTACGTGATATTATGGATCGAACTTTTAATGGACTACGATGGGACGACGAGTTAAGGTCGTCGAAATTTCACTTTGACGTCGCTTTAGGCTATCATCCATACAGGCATCCTAAACACTCTTCCTCGTGGATGTCGTGAACTTCATTTTATATATGGTAATTGACAAGATCTTGCCAATTCATATCTATAGGGATGGTTTTTAATTGCAATAGTTTATACCTTCAATCAGACAAATGAGAAATCGCTGCTTTCCTGTTCTCTATTTATCAATTTGGATTATAATTTAATCTATTATCATTTATGTGAATTATTGAAATTTTATCGATTTTTGTCCAGTTTCCATCATATTTCGCCAATTTTATTTAGTATAGGAGATTGAATAAACGGAAATGATTTATGACAAAAGTAACCAGAAACTTGATATCATTTTCATTTCAGGGATACTATTCGCTCTTACTGAAACTGCTGAATTGTTAGGTACTTGGTCGATGTACTCGATACATTATTCAAGACCGATATCATTAATTTACTTTGACCGTGCAGAGACTTAAGTTGTTATCACCGTCCAAGAGGGCTATAGAAACGACATCTTTAACAACGCGCACCAAACTCCTGCTAAGTCCTCGAAACTATACAGGTAGAGTATATCTGAAGGTTGTCAGCAAACACCATGATCTTAGAGTGCCTAACCGCAAGGAGCGATGGAAAGGGAGGTTAATATAGAGAGGTTGGTATTACGTGATACTTAAGGGTAGTACGCCTGAAGGAATCCGATCGATAGTTTCTTATACCTAAAGTTGAAATAACCCTTCCTGGAAGTTTCTGCAATTTTGAGTAAATTGAATGCAAAATTTGATCGCGATAGGGACGAACCTGTTTCGAAAGAAGATCTTTAAGATTCTGGTAAGATAAACCCTCTAGATCTTGTTATTTCAATCATACGAAAAACTCGAAGATTCGAATCGAAAAGTTTAAAGACACTTTTTATGGAAACCTGTTAAATTACAGAGTAGTAGAGATATCAAGTTTTATATTAAAACTTGCGCGCCTGTAATATTTTATCTTTACATAGTGGAAATAAAATTTAACTAAATTTTATTTAAATTATAGTGGAACCGTAGATATAACGTTTTATTTGCATAATTTGTTGCGTCTTAAAAGTTTCTTCATATGTCGTTGACCACATTTTATTGAGATTATCCAAAGATTTTAATATTTTTCATTTATTTTTAAATCCCAATGTTCTAGTTTTTATAATTTTCTAAAAGTACATAATTTAAGTTTTTATCACTTTTTTTTCAAACCTTTCTACCAATTTGAATTTTTCCGTTTTCATTTTTTATGTTTTTTTTTCAATTTTTATTATTTCTTATATATTAATTTTTATTTTTATTTTTATTATTTATAACTTTTTAATTTTTATTTATTTTTTGTTCTTCTTTAATTATAATTGACATTGTCGTCAGATTTTTCAAATTCACCATCTAATCTTCTATACTTTTCTTATCTATTCGTAATCGATTTTTTAAAGTCTTTGTTTATTCTTGGGTCTGGCTGTAAAACAGCACTTTGCTGTGTCTCGCCCTTGTACACATTTTTTATTTTTGTGCAATAAAGACGTTTTATTATTATTATTATTATTATTATTATTATTATTATTATTATTCCAATTATTCTTTGTTCATTTTTTCAAAATTTTCATTAAATTTTATTAAGTTGGTTTTCGTTGAGTTTTGTCAAGTTTCATCCATGATTGCCATTGTTTACTTATTTCATTTTGTCAACATTCTCGTCATCTCCACTCGCATTTTTAAAGTTTCATTTCTTTTCGCAATATTTTCTTTGTATTAAAGAATTTTCGTACATTTCCATATGTATCTGTTAATTTTATGAAAGTATTTAAATAACAAATTAACCGGTAGTTTTTGACGCTAATAATCATGCGGTAAAGAAAAAACATCAAACATAGACACTTTTCTAACGTTCAAAATGATTCGTGTACTATATTTGCCGAACTATGGTATATCAACAATCTAAACATTTTTTGTTATAAATTCTGACCTTAAATCCTCTATTCCAATCCAAAACAGCCCCATAATGATACCCAAAATCCCAACAAGCTCATCGTCGCGGTATAATGCCAAAGTATTTCAATTGATTTAAACCACTAATTAGGGAACTTCGATAATAATCGTTAAGTGGACGGGGAAATAATAATAATAATAATCATCATAATAATAACTTGATCGCAGGGAACGGAGTGGCACTTTCGTTAACGAAGAAATGAAGAAACGCATGGAGCGTGAACGCGCGAATGATTCGAGTGGAAACGGGCCATGATATCCCCACACCCCAGAGAATCGTACGTTTTTTTACTGCTCGTCTATTGTTCATTTTCCTCTCAACAGTTTTTGCCGCCGGGTGCGAGAAATCACTAATCACGCACGAAGGATTTTCCTCAACACCCAGACGCGTTTATACCTCGTATAATTAACGTAGGTTAATTACGGATATACCTGCTCGGTAGAAGGGCGACGCGTGCACAGTTCATTACGCGCATGGTGTGAACCTGTAAAAAGATGCGTTTGATGGTTTAACGAGCAGCTGTCGTGATCTTACTTATGCGCCAACCAGTAATTGCTTTTATTATATTAACATCTTTCGAAACAATGATTTTCCACGAAAGTGCTTAGTTCAATCTTTTCAATCTCTTTTTTTTTTAATAAAAATCCGAAGAGTGTTATTTTAGATTGAGGTGAATATGATTAAATCCAAGAAGAAACGCAAACGACTCTTATCAAAATGTGGAACTCTAACGGAGTCTGTTTGTATAAATGCGTTATGGCCTTTTTCTGAGTTCGTATACATGTTAGTCTTGCTAAGGTAAGCACTGTTTCATAACTATTTTAAACACGATCATTGTTAGTTATTGTGTTGTTCATTCAATTATTTTGCTACCACTCACGTTCGTACCTGTATTCAAAGGAGCAATTAAACCATGAATGCGACATTGAAAAGCCCTAAATGGATTTAATTCACGTGCGACTTCAGGAAACTCATCGGAGTGCAATCTTTTGTCGCATGCAATGCGAACTGCTGTGCTGTTGCCGGCTGGGATGAAATTCGCTTGGCAGCTTTTCTGAATTTCGCAACGTAATCTCTCGATGTCGAAAACGGCAGAATGAAAATTCGCTTTCGTTTCGGCTATTGTGCCGCATGCGTATTGTGTCTCTCTTCGTCATTTACGTTGTACGAACTGTGTGATCTGTGACCTACTATCTATACAGTACCAACTTTATCAGGTTGGTATTTTTTTATTACACAATTATATTCGTAGTCACAATAATACACAGTTTTTTCTCACACTGATCTAAGATATCTATGATAATTATAACACGTTTATTTATTGTGAAAGACGATAAAACAAAAGCGCATCTAAATGCATTGTATTATCTGAAGGTATTAATGCCCCGAAAAGACAAAACTTCCACGTGTCGTTCGTGTACACATACAAAAACCACCAGCCATAATGGAGGGATTTGCATAGCTCTCGAAGGAATATTATTCATTATTGCGACTGCGGCGCCGGATATGCAAGAGCGAAGATCTATATGTATACGCGTTCTGGCCAAAGCCTGGATTACGATTTGCCGTATGACCACGACCAGAAACTCTAGAGAACGCCTCTAATCTCACCTAATCGCCGAGCGTTAATGATAACATATCGTGCACCGAACTTTTGGTTTTCACGTGCGTGTTCAATTCGTTGGATTATTCGTAAGGGTCATTAATTGCTGTCAGAATTGCCCTAATTATACCCATTAGTGGCGACTTAAAAGAAGATTATCATCAGTTGTAATGAAATAAAAATATTTTTTACACATGTATAAAATGTAAATTTTACATACGCGTCAGGTTTTGTGAAACATATTATATATCTTGATGTTTTTCACATCGTAGAATCTGGCAGGGGAATACAACATACTCTAGGGACTGTCGTTTACATAAACATGACTTCGTAGGCGATTCCGCATGAGATTGTGCAACTTAAAAGATCTATTACAGTATAGGAACCAATACTGCTAAATAATTTTCGGATTAACATATATCTGAGCTATTAATTTCTATGAATGACAAATTTTGGCTTAGGACAGTGAATTGACATAAGGAAGACATAAAATGTTTTGAATTTTGAAGGTTAAATTGTTCAATTTATACTTTGCATGTGTATATTCTTTTTCGAAAATATAACTCCGAAACGACTCCCATACATGGCGAATATAATTTAACTCGTTTCAGTGCGGATAAAGGCGATTTATTCTACCTTTCTCATCAATAAATAGTCAGTTGTTTCCATGATTTCATACTGCTCGCACCTCCTGGCTATGGTAATAATATATTCCGCAAGCACTCCAGTCGACCTTCCCTTTTGTCTCCTCAATCATCACAGTTCATTGATTCACTGTTTCTTGTTTCAGTTTTAATGCTTCCTTGATGCTGAAAGGCTTCTCTTCTATCAACCATCTTGGGTTCAACGGCTACAACATAATTCGTGCTTTTATAGGAATTGAAAAAAGACAAACTTTATGATTTTGATACTTCAGATTTTATCTTTGTTTGAAATGATTGATTCATCCATGGACGGAAATTGGGTGTGCATTAGATGTCCAGATGAGTACGAATAATGGACGTCTTGAATGGTCAATGTACGTCCAGGTTTTGTCCACTAAAAATCCCATTTATGTTGTACGTCCTTTCCAAGTCCATTTTACAGTAGACGTACAATGGATATCCGACATGGACATTGAGATATGACGTGATATGGACTTTGTTTAGCGTTACATAATTGGGTCATTAATGGTTAGAGAGTATAATAGACTAAGGTACTTTCTGAAAATATAAAATCGACAATACAACCACAATTTTCCATACGAATAATGTAGAGAAAAATCTAATATACATCGTTGATTAAAAAAACTGTAGTGTTTGTAAGGTACAATGTCTTCAAGACGTCGTAAACCATCCTTTTTCCGTCGCAGCCATAAATTTCCTTTTGCGGAGTGTTACCGAGACAGGAATGACTCCTTTGAGAAATCGAGAGGCAAAAGAGGGCACTGGAGGTAAAAAATGCAAAACTGGGTCATAGCTGCCCTAAGGTGGGCGAAAAATTTCCATAGAAACAGTAGGGTTTTCGCGCGTTTCGCCTTATCTCGTCTCCGTACCGCGACTTCCGGAGTCGAACTTCCGGCTACTCGCGGCTTTGCGCAGTACAGCAGCGCCGCCGCACGACGCGACGTATGAATGAAAAAAGAGCTCGTCTTGCTCGTAAAAGTGAATCTCCAACGATTTTACGCCGAGCGCGCTTCCCGACTTCATCGCCCCGGAAAAGACCTCAATGGAAACTCTGCCCATGAAAATCCCCATCATATACAGCGGCTGCTTTTATGAAGCAATTTTTCCGGCATATTGTATGTCTCTTACAGTATGGAAACTTTGAACGGAACTATTAAAAGTTTTATTAAGAAGCGGCTCGCTACTTTCAAGGAATTATTGTGTACAAACAGGTTTGTACAAGGGATACTCTATAACGCGGCATGACTGAATAATCTAAATGCCGATTTTAGTACAACTATATATATTCCATATTTTTTTATTAATAATATCCATAATAGGTATATATATATACTTCGAAAGATACTGATAAGAAAAGATAATAAAAAATGAGAAATAAGTATTCCATTTAAGTTTTTACTATGTAATTCTTTTCTCGGTCACGACGAGTTCTTCATACATTTTAAAATTTCAGAACTTGGCCACTTGTTGGTCGTAAATTAAAATTGTATATATATATATTCTATTGTTGGAAAGTCCATTTTATCTCTTCGTATTCGGAATAAAAAATGTTTTGAACTTTTCTTTTGTAAATGTGTATTATGGAAATCTTCTTGGCACCACAGTGTGGCATAGTGTCCTGTAGGTGCGAGGATGAACCTACGATCATCATTTGAAACGAAAAAGAAAAATCAGAATTTTGGTTTCTTCTAAAACTAGAAAAAGGATAAACAAAATGGATAACATCTCCGGTCGAGGTTACTACTACGTTCGCATCAAAGATAAGCCTACATAAGCACTGTAGTCACTATATATAATAGTGATATTTTGGTGTTACTATAGCTTTTATCTTTATGGAGTAGAGATAAAAGATAAATGATATCATAGAGACTGAAGGAAAAGTCTTTCCATGTATGGAATTTCGACACTCTACTAAGTAGTATCAATTAATCTATTAGGTGCAACTAATAAGTTGTAGGCAAATTCGTGCTTGAACTCGAATGGTGTCTATACCAATTTCATTTCATCATATCCATTGTCAAATCAGATAATTAACTTCAATTCACTTTAATCCGCGTATCCAATGTTTTCCAACTCGAATCTTTCTAAACTAAGATTGAATTCTTCGGAGTCCAATCGGAATAAATAATTGTACTTATTACTCTCTAAATTTGAATCAGCAAAAGTCACTGCCAATCAGCGAATATACACTGATAATCAGTCCAAACCCTACCATCTCGTAGAGTTTGGACTGCAAATCAGCGGATTTTCGCTGATTCAACTTTAGAGAGTAGGAAGCTGAATTTAGGATGTCAGTCACTATGAACCAGGACTCTAATAAATGTTCCAACTCATTGCAATTCAACTGTTCAACCTGCACACTACAGCCACTAATTCGATGTCTACATTAAAAAAAAAAAAAAAAAAAAAAAAAAAAAAAAAAAAAAAATAAATCTATTAATTACCGTTTTCTGAATTTAAAGAAGGTCTCAAATTAATACTCAATTCAACTTATTTTTAATTTCAAGATAAATACTATAAACGGGTTGAAGGTGTCCCTAAGGGATCTCCATTATCCACGGTTGTTTCTAATTACTTCAACCTGCACCGTAGGTCGGACGAAATATTGAATTTGGTCACGCTGGCAAAAAAAAAATTACCCTCTATTTTTTCATCAAATCTCCATGTTTCAGACCATAAGGAATCCAAAAACGCAATAAAAAAATGTTTATCCGTTAGTCTTATACAATACAATGTTTTTTTCGTTTACACCTACGACGTAATGACAGTCAATTTTTCATTGATTAGAACTAAGGTATTTGTTCATTGAAACGAGAAAATGTTCGAATCTGTCGTAATTATTTTAATGACTAAATCAATTTTAAAATAATTTATTTATAACTTTTTGCATTTCATTTCTACTTTTTTAAGTGCATAAATCAAATTACGAAATAACATTTGACTATTGGTATCCAATTGGTATCGTGTTACTTTTATTATAATTTGTAAGGTATATATCACGTTTATTTATAAAAAAAGAAATAAAAATAAAAATAATTATCACAACAACAAAATGTGCTCATAATGAATTCGTAAAAATGAGTTCATAACAAGTTCATAACGAGTTCATAAAAAGTGCTCGTAATGAACTGATAAAAAGTTGCGCATAACGAACTACTAAAAATGAGTTCATAATGAATTTGTAAAATATGTGCTCAGAATGAACATGCAAAAATGTTCCCATAAATATTATCACAACCCTCACAGAAAAAAATATGTTCGGTGTCCGAAATGACACCCAATTGGGTGTAAACCCCAATTCATTTAGTGTTTACACCAATTTTTTAAGTGTTTACACCGACTTGGGTGTCATTTCGGACCCCGAACAAACAAATATGCTCATAATAAACTCGCAAAAAGAGCTCATAATGAACCCGTACAAATATGTTCATAACAAATTCGTAAAAAAAGTGTTGATACTGAATTAAATACAGAAAAGAGCTCGTAATGAACCCGTAAAAATGAGTTCGTAATGAACTCATAAAAGTACTCATAATGAACTGGTCAACATTGATATTTATACATCTAATAACAGATGGCGTATTGACCTATACATAGAACTGAATTATATATTTCCTTAAATGCGCGTATGTTTCTGCTTGTTTTCATTACATATAGTTCATTTCTGAAGTGGGTCCGACACGTCAATTTATTTATTTAGTCAAAGACTGTATTTAATTTCAATATTTTAAAGAACGTGTAATCCTAAAAATCATTCATCTCTTTCGAACATGAACCCATTATGAATTCAAAATACCTGAACTTTATTAGGTCGAACAAACCTAAAGAAAAATGTAGTTTCAAAAGGGAGGGTATAGAATCCGAAAAAAAAGAAGAAACAAGAATAGCAAGTGATGGAAAGTCGGAAGGGAATTCGAGGAACTGCAGTTGGTTCGCCAGGCCCCGCAGACTCAGCTCTAAATTTCACGGGTATATATGAATTTTTAATTTTCTTTATATTTTACGAGCCCCTATTAAAATACAGAGGTTTTGTATGGATATTACCGAAGGTGAAACGAGGAAAAGACTGCGCGAAGGAAACCGAAGAGCAGGAGGAGGGAAAAGGAAAGACAGTCTAAGAGGGTATACTCGAACCGGAGGCCGTGGAAGAACCCGAAGGAGTTATATTTCCTACGGGAACGCTTTTCCAGCGGCCCATGGTCCGATTGCTGCGAGATACGGTCCTGGTCGAAATTTATCGTTGCAAAATGCTCGCAATCTGAAACCTCGAGCGCGCCGCGACTTCCTGAAGGCATCTTTCATGCGGGAAATTATTAAAAAATCAGAACTCCGGAATGCCTGAGCGTTTGTCATATTTATATTCGACCAATTTATTCGAAAGAAGACGCGGAATACTAATTTTATGAACTTGTTTCAAATTATACAGAACAATAAAGACAGTTTTCTTTGGTTTGAAGTCTGCGAATAGCCGAGCATTTCTCCTGTTAAATCTGGTGTGAGGGTTTTCAATAAAAATGTACAGTTTTTTTTTTTTTCTTCTTTTCTCTTTTGAACTTTGTAACATTCTCATCCCGAAACGAACGCCGCGCAACTTCCTGAACATCCCTTACAAAAGTATCAAACTTGGAAAATTTAGGCGAGAAAAATATTCAGACCTTTCACCGTAGACCCATTCTGGCGAAAAGGCCTGGAGAGATAGCATACAAAGGTGGGATAGTCGAAGAGAGATAGAACGCTTCTGCTCTAATATTTGAAATTTATCACCGCTCATAATTCAGTCGGCTTTTGCACCTAAAACCGAGCAGACTTCGTAGCGATTCGTTGCTTTATCTGCACTTGCAGGATGGCCAAAATGCTTGAGGTAGTCGCGTATATCGACAAGAACTGTTTGATGGATAGACGCGTTACGTTGCTACTGCCCGGCAAATTGAAATTTATATGAGAAATTGACATTTAACTCGCTGCTAATCAAGAATGTCGATGAGGAAAGTTCTTTATCGTAATTAATGGACAGGTTATCTCTACACGCTATAAAACTGTTTCTAATGGTTCGTACGAGACATGAACTAAAATGACGATATATAGGTCTTATATGCGGGATATCCAGCACTTGACAATATACGTTAAGTTTTACAATTGACAAAGTCAATCAGAGACGAATCTTATATTTCTTGATGAAGTGTCATTGTTATATTGGCTAACCTGAACCTATACCCGCTAAGAAATTGGATCTTTTTCAGATGTTCATTAAATACCCTAATGAACCTCTGATGGACGTTCAATGGATGCACTCTTGTTATTTGTTAAACTCAACATAGCCGACAATAAAATGCAAACTGCATTGGTATTTCCATCCATAGTTGCTGAAAACTCAATGTCCAATATTGCACAAATTGCGAGTATGCCACAGATACACAAAAAACCACAACATAACTTGACTGAAGCGAAATCATTTTGCACTTCGGAGGATATAATAAACTTTCGGCAAACATGCTAATGCATCGATAAAAGTGCAGCGAGCTTTATTTAATAAAAGAAAAATTAGCATACATCATCATACTAAAGTGAAGGGAACTTCGGTTTAATGCGATATAAAATATTAAATTCCAGACTACCGCTATTCCGGAGCTATTCGAGCGAGATAATTAAAATCTTTTTCGCCTAAAGAAAATTGCTTTTTTCGCGGCGCAGCGTATACGGTCACCATCGAGCCGGCAATCCGCGGAGATCGCTCGAGGGGAGAAAAGTTTTCCAGCTCGACTTTTCCTCTCTCTCTCTCTATCTCTTTCTCTTTCTCTCTCTCTCTCTCTCTCTCTATCTCTTTCTCTTTCTCTCTCTCTCTCTCTCTCTCTCGCACACACTATCGCCTCTTCATCCCTTTCTTTCAATTCGATTTCACTATTGTTCTCTCGCTTTTTCGTAGTGGCTTGAAACACTGCGAAATGTGGATGGCGAGCAGCATGTCCGATGGGAGTAGCTCCGGCTGAACTCCGTGTCATGGCGCGTGAGCGAGCGAGCGCATTTAAGAAAATTGGCGCTGAAATTTATCGCGCGGCTTGTTTACGTCTGGCAGCCGGCGCGACCGAAGAGCATTTTCTTTAAGAGCGTAATATCCCGTAGATATTCGGTGCTGAGGGAGATTATGAAGTCGAACCGCAGCACCGTGGATGGAATCCAAGAATTCGCGATTGCTCGCTTCCTTCTCCTGCTGATGATAAGGATGAAATAGTTCTTGACCACTAATAATGCGCCCGAGCGGTTCATTGCTTCCCTGATTATTTACTGAAAAAGTCTTCATTACATACCTCTTTTTTGTAATTTATTCAATGTAACACTCTTCTACACGGGTTTCGGTTATTCATGTATTTATTAAAACAACAATTAGAGAATTGCAACAAATTTCTTCTTACGTATAATGTTACTAAACATAATTCTATTTCAGGACATATTGTTATTGAGCTAACACAAATAACCCGAAGCATATTTTCAAGTTCCACATAGAATTATACACAAGTCCATACAATTTAAGCATGATATACGGTTTCCATGATTTTTCGATTACTATACCCTCGTACAAGTACTTAGGAAAATCGTTTACAGAATGCATTTCTCCAACGTTTCCCACAAAGGTACATAAAACACCCAGCGATAACTGGTTATGTTATGCATGGCAATGCCCTTATTATTCAAAATAGTTTACAATTTTATACGTGCAGAAAGATATAATGTGGCAACTTGGTAAGCAAACAGTACCGTGATATTACAAAGAAGATAATGGAAAGTGTATCATT
Organism: Trichopria nigra; assembly: GCA_030522945.1. NCBI lineage: Eukaryota > Metazoa > Arthropoda > Insecta > Hymenoptera > Diapriidae > Trichopria > Trichopria nigra. Next base: position 15,641 of record JAPYZR010005069.1, read on the forward strand.
GTTAAAGAATGTTGCGATTCTTACAAACTTCGAGGTAAAAATAATTAATATTATGAAAATTGTTTGTATTCATAATTCATACATCATGGGTAATTATAGAAATCGCAATTAACGAAAAATGTTAATAACATTGCAAGCGCATATTATCTTATGAAACGCAATCATTTTACAATGCACGAGAATACAAAAGATTTTGCGAAATTTGGAATATTTATAAAAATCTGAAAAAATCTGAAATAATTTTCAAATATACTATTTTTTTATTACGAACATGTATTGAATACATATATTGTAATAAGTGGCAACTAAAGAGAGTATATGAGAAAAAACACATTATAAGTGATCATTAAAAAATAAGTCCCCTGGATATAATATGATTGCATATAATTTAGGGGCCATCAATATATATAACCCGTTAGTCCCAGACAGATTTTATTTTTTTTTTTTTTTGCTTTTATTGGCTATCATTTTTGATAGGTTACCAATGTTGAAAAGGATCTGTACATATTATTTCGAACTTGAAATTTATCGCACATTCCGATTCTTTAAAGCTGAAAAAAGAGACACCGAATGTATCGGGTGACAGCTGAAAAGTTGATGCCACTTTCAGTTTTTCCATATATACGATATTAATTTCCAAATGTATTTCTTGGGTTTCTGATCATGAATCTCAAGTCAAATTTATGAAATTGAAAATGGCGAATACAATATGGCAGACGAATATTTTCAAAATGTTTCAATTTAAAAGTGTCACTTCATGACCTTCTCATCCGATTTTGATGAAAAATTGTTGATAAAAACATAATTTAGATTTATTGATTCACTCTTTTAAATAGTAGCTCTTCTTAATAGTATTCATATATTTTTTTATCTTCTTTTTGTTCTAGTAAACTATGAATTGCCCCAAAATACTTACAATTATCAAGTTATAAGAATAACATTGGGATAGATACATTCGCCCACTATCACAATTTCAATAAAACTTTCGTAATTATTTGAAAATAATGTTACTGGTAAAAACCCACACAACCATCAATGAGATCTATACTCGAATACACCAACTATACACAGAATATGGTTTTGCAGGTATTTATCCTAATAAAAAGCTTCGCAAAAATCGATGCGTAACGAGGAACATAATAAAAGACGGCACGTCTAAACAAGCAGCGTCTGCCATATTGTCGTAAATTTCTCTGGCAGTAAATGCACGCTATAAATTATTGTCAGGGCAAACAACGCACATGCAGCCATCAAACGTGATAAGAAAATAATCTTCCAGTTTTCCTACTGACGTTAATGTAATTGTAATAACAACCCAACGGCCGAAGAGTACGAGTCCTTTGCACATGCATAATCCAGTACTCGAAGCAGAGCGGCCCCTCGCTCACGCCCTCGGAAAAGATTTATGCCGGGACGCGGTAGCGCATACCAAGACACCCCAGTGCACGTACAGGTCCTGGGCCTGGCACTACTTTAAAGGCGAAAACGTGGAATAGTGCATATTAGCAAGGATTACGCGGCCCGAGTGAATTTTACGATCGCCGAGTGTCGGGTGTGCTTGCGATATAATATATACGACGCGATATATGCGTATAACGGTTCCTGCTGCACGTGTATATATACCCTTCCTATATACGTATATTTTTCATGCTGAGCCTCGCGCACTCTTTGTGCAAAGATACTTTCCGAAATTTACTGCCGGACAAATGACTCTTTTTCGTCGCCGTGCACCGCCTCTTCGCGAGGGAAAGCTTTGCGTTCCAAGATGGAACGTATAAGTTTATATATTTCAAGCGCTACCTGAAAATAAGGATATTTTCGAAAAATAATGGTCCGAGTTCGCCGGGTCGCACGACTCCCTTGACTCTATACCGGTCCTCCAGTTACCTCCAGTCCTGGCTTTAAAATTCAGAGTGCGCGATCGCCTCCTGTAAATCGCTTGATTTAGAGGTTAGTAAGCGAGATAATCGCTTTGATGCATTGCAAATCTTTTGACACGAGGGAACTTCCTCCGAAAACTTGGAAAAACGTTTCGAATTTCGAGAATTCTGGTCCAAGTATAAATGTGGTAGAGATGAAAATTTGACAACTTTTTTAAGGAACCTCATGAACTGTCTAGGGTCTAGATTATTTATAGTTACTGTTCTTCATCATTAAAGTTTCTTCAGTCAATTATATAGTTGCTTCGAAATTCTAATCGAATTTCGGAAATTTCTTGAACAGCATATATATACAGCTTGGGACTAATTGTTCTCTATTGTCACTACTTAGACTTAAGGTCAGATAGTCAATTTTTCTTGACCTCCTATCAGGGGCCTTTTTATTGTTTGGTCGTATGAAATGATGAACTTTGTGGAATTTTTAAGTTCCAGTTGCTTACTTCAAATCTGCCAAAATAATTGACGATTCCCATTTTATCGTAAACCTTCTTCCAAGATTATGTGACAGATGAACTATTGCTGAATCCATTAAAAAGTCTCGCCTCTATAAGGGAGGTCTTGTATATTTTTGGGTGCCATTTGTTGTTTTTAGAATGTCGACAGGACTATACAATGGGGGTGATTTAAAACGATAAAAAAACTTGACAACTCTTCGTTGGGCACCAAGTTGAACGTACCAATTTGGACTTCATTTATAATGCATCATTAAAGGGTTCTGTTTAGTGGCCAATATAACAATTAGCAATTTTATTATAATTCCATTTTGTGAACATACAAAGAAAGCGATCACGTTTGGTAACGACTACTCTTCTACAATATTTTACTTCGTAATTTATTCAAGGCTATCTTAGCAAATCTCTTTGTCACATTCATAGCGTAAAATATTGAAAATTGCATATAAAATATTGAAAATGATAAGATGTATATATATATATATATATATATATAGTGTTCTATTTATAATTTTCTGCCCGTTAAGAAAGATTTACCCAAGTAAGCACCACAATGGAAGAGACAAGGTTGAAAAGATCTTCGGAAGTTCTTCCTGGTCCCTTTACCATCTTGTAAGATCAAAGACATATTCTTGTAATTAGCCTGAGAACCGTAACACTTTGGGACGTCGTTTCCTTCGCTACCGGTCGAGAATTTACGCTCGAGTAAAACGCACGGTGTGACGGCCCGTATAAAGCTTCTTTCTGTAACTTTTTTCTTCGCTCTTTTTTTTTGCCCGTTCCGCTTCTTTGTTCCACTTTAAAAGGCTCCAGAGCGAAAGCTCAACGAGCCTTATGGGTTCGTCTTTAAGTTACGATCATGCGAGAGCGAATCTGGCAACGACAGGTTCGGAGTCGTGAAAAATATTCGCCCATTAGCGTATTCAGCGTGACGGAGAAAAGTTTCTGCAGGGACTTTCGGCGCGCCAAATGAAGAATATGATCGACGACTCGAACGGTTTCGAAGTTGTTCGGAATTCGGATCCAGAGGAACTCGCCGTTTATGCGATATTAGAATAATACCGCTATTACCGGGGGTCTTTGACGACGTCAAAAATAAGAGGGTGACTTTCGGTCTCCATTAAAAAGGAATGCAATATATTTGATGCTAATTTTTAATATAAAAACGAAAATGAAGGAAATCGTGATAACTTTACGTGTATTATCTTACAGGAATTTTTTATTCCGTCTAAACTTTAGGATACGAAGAAATTCAGAAAGTTTCTTATCTTACATGCACTAAAAAAAAATTGTTATTTTCAAGTAAATATTTACTTGAATTAAGAAAATGTTTCCTTCTTTTTAGTAAATCTTTACTTAATTCAAGAAAATCTTTTCTTAATTCAAGTAAATATTTACTTTAAAATAACAAATTTTTCTTCAGTGTGCTGACAGTTTCAATGAAATGTTAATATAGTTCGAGCCCAAAATAACTGGTAATGTTTGGGTTTATTGTAAATCTTATTATAGAATAGTACATGATAATCATTCTCGATTATTTTCTAAACGAAATCAATACTTTTTTTCATTTGCAGTAAAAGAAAAACCTTGTATAAAAATGAGTGATTTTAGAAGATTTATAAAGTCTAATAGAGATGGAAGTTCATATATAGTGTAGAAAATTTCAATAAACAAGATCCCAGATATAGATTAACAAACATGCTAACAAATTATTTTTACAAAATTGCGAATGAAACATTTTATATTGTATATATACGCGAATATTCATCAATGATGAAAGTCGTTGCTGATGCAGTTAACAATTAAAAATATACGACGTTTAGAAATGTTATAACCTAGTGCACAAATAACAAAATAAAAAAAAATGTAAAAGAGTAACAAATGTAAGAATAACAAAAACTTAGATTAATATGTGTTTTTATAGTCCAGTCAAATTGTACTATGACAAGGAAAAAATTGTAAACAGGGCGGACGCATACGGAAGTGATAAAGTGGCATGTGAAAAACCTAAAAAAAATAAATGCTACAGCAACGGCGTTGCGATGTGGATTTGGGGGGGGGGGGGGGGGGGGAAAAGGGGGCATTTCGGGATTATTGGGTTTTCAGGCGAAAGTTGAAGGCGGATAGAAAAGTGAAAAACAGAAAAGTTGAAGATAAAAAAAAAATCTACAACTTTTGTGGCAATGATTTTTTTACATAACCTCAAAATAACAGAGAAAAATGCAAAAAACCGGCTTTTTGGTTTTTTATTTTTCATTTCTAC
>JAPYZR010005070.1:0-17306 GCA_030522945.1 Trichopria nigra
TACTTCTGTCCTTGTCATACGCGAAGAAAGTTGGCGTCAAATTTTTTCCAGATTTAAATTTATACCCCTTGACATTTACCTCACATAACAAAAAATCATCTGTATTTGACATTCTTGTTTCTAATCATTTTTTAATCTTTTTTTTTTGGAGCGATCATGGTTACGATTTTAAAATTATTTCAAGTTTATGCAAAATGATTTTATGCATAAACGAAAAGATCATTGACCATAATCTCAATTTTCTAAAGCAAAAATCAGGAAAAACATTATAAAAGCGGCCTTGACAAAATATCTGTGTTATTTGATAATTGTGCATGGCAATTGGTAACTAAAAATGTTAATATTTTCTTATCAGTAATCAGGAATGTATATCACTGATAACGTAAGATTTTTGAATATTTTTTTATATTCGTTAAAGAATATTTTACCTGGATATCGCATATCAATTTGCTTTTTCACAATAATGTGTAAAGTTATACCATGATTTTCTTGATCTTACACGATTACAAATCTACCATAACCCTAGTGCATAATTTTTCATAACATTGTATTACTGCGTCAGTGGTATTTCCACGTTTCCAGTAAAAATCTCTAAATTTGTATTCCCACGAGTGATTCTCTTAGAAAAATATGACAATAACGAAGATGACAAAATCTAATGAATAACTCACATATCATTTGTTATGTCCAATGTAAAATCCTACCTTACATTGCATTCTTCATGACTAAGAAACACGACCTGGCGAAAAGTTCGTCTGCCAACTTTTAGCGCCACTTAAACTCGCGAAAATGCAACGGCAAACTTTGCGAAACTCACAGAACTACGAATTTTTATAAGAGTTACTTTTTGTTAAAAAAAAAAGTAAAAAATGATAGTTGGTGAAGAGGGAACATGAGCGAAGTTCCAACGGAAGCGAAAGGACAACCTTTCTGCTTGACGTCCGACGAGAGACTGGAGAACGCTCCGAACTCTCGTTCATCTCCTTTCGACCAATGATGTTGCTTCCTTCTTACCGGTCGGCGCTTCGTCCGCGAGTAAAATTCTTTCTCTCTTCCACGACTTTTTCCCCGGTGCGATGTAACGCGCATTTTTGCGATATCACGAAAAAGGTTCTCCTACTGTGCGAATTTATTGCAATTGCAAAAAATTGCAAAACGACGTTTTGTTAACGGAGGTATACTGGAGTGAGTATAAGATAACGTGAAAGGATGCGAGTTTCGACGTTTTCCGTACTTTGAATAAGATTTTATCATTCAGAATCGCTCAGAATATTTGATTTAATGGTCATAATGCGAAGATTCTTTTCCAGGATGTCAACTATTCGTTTGATGGAACATATACGTAACTTTTGGATCGAGCTTATGCGGTCATTGAACCCGTCTTATTATCATATACAGGAATATCGCGAAGACAAACCGCTACGATAGATTGTATATATATGTATCGTTTTAATTTTACAGATTTTTAACCATTATAAAGTTAAACTATAAATTCGTATATGAAAAGATTTTTGTTGATATTTCATTATTTAATGTTTCAATGCGTTGATTTATCACATGGAGGTGTTTAGAATCCATTTGGTCAAAATTCATGTGGTCTATCCGACTGATAAATGAAATTGCCTTTTAAACAGGGATTTTCGAAATTTCACAAAATGGAAAATCTGTCATGCATGTGTTTTCTCCACATAGATCATCATATGAAGATTTTACACCGTTGCCACATGACAATTTTCTAACTATAAATAATATAGTATAAATTTCTCAAATTTATATAATTTTTGCATGTGGCTATTATAATGTTTTAATAACATCATCTTATTATGCGAAAAACAATTTGGAGTCGATAAATGTCAAATTACATGAAATTAAACATATTATGCCAAAAATCTACATACTTCGCAACATTAATTTCATTATCATATGTAATAGCAATAATATAAAAAATTGTAGCAACGAATTGAGCTTATAATATTTATAGTTAAAAATGTCGTTTTCATATTTTGTTTACAGTATAGAAAACTTTCATTCAAGTAGATTTCGTATATACTTTTCCCTAGATATGATAATAAAAGGTTTTGCAATTTTTATCCATAACAATAAATTCGAATATAGACGGAACGCATATCTCGAACATGGCGCAACGAAACTTTGAAAACATTTCGATGTCGCGTTAATGTTGATTTGCATGCACGATCACACACCTTGCGCAAGCAAAATAATTGCGATTCAATTATTTTATTCGTACTTTGGATATTTTACTTTATTGATAGATTTCTATGTTGATTTCTGCGTTATAAACAGCGCGAAGAAACATTTTATCGTGAATTATTTATTTTAAGGTTCTTGAAATTCATGGTGTTTATTGGTTCTTAAGAGGTATGAAAAAATTAATTTCTTATTGATGTATAAAAAAAGTAAGAACGAATACAAAACCTGGTTCTTAATACAAAATAGTAACGTAAATAGCACAGTATAGTCACTATATTTTACACATCTAATGTTATATATATATATAACTATTTGCATTCTGCTTTTAAACAAAATTTTACAGCCAAATAAATGTAATCGGAATAAATATTTCATTCTCTATATTCGACAGAACTTATTCAAATTTAATTATGTCAACCACCCGCAAACTGTAAACAGAAGGCTATTTCATCAATGAAACAAACCATGGAAAATAATAGGGGCACAATTAAATATATGTATATTGAAACCGAAGCAGAATAACGAGGAACAATATATATACGGGACGAATATCGACGATCGAACAACTCGATAAAAGAGTTTCTATAAATTGTTATTTTACGACCCCTTCAAAATAGCGCTATGAAAGTATTTTTATTAGGAACGTTTCAACGTCGATAATGGCGATGCTGCAATTGAATTAATATTTCTGTCAATAAACATGTTGTATAAGTGAGGTAGATACGGATTTACTTTACTTTTCATTTAACTTTATTATTGCGAGCGCGCGCACATGCACACACTCATCAACAATATTAAGAACATGCGTGTTAAAAAGTAGTGAAATTATAATAATAAATAATAAATTATATATAAATAATAATAATAATAAATAAAAATAAAAAAAAACAAATTTAATATAAGAGTTGTGCTTGAACATGACTTTTTTTTCAAAAGAATTTATATCTTTCAATGATGTTATATATTCATTAAATAAAAAATATATATTCAAAATTGTAAAGAATTTTTTCAATAATTATAAAAAAGTGTTCTACGCTTTATTCTATATAAACAGCAGTTATGCGAATACTTTCACTTACATTACAAAACAATGGGCCGAATTAAATATGTCGCGGAATCTCTCCTTCTGTAAGTCTCGATTTTCATCCACTTACGTCAAAAACAATATGTAAAATCACTTATTTCGAGTCACTTACGGATGCATTAAAAATAGGATAATGTATTCGAGCTATTCAGCAACGAGCAGTTGTATGTAGGGTGAGCGGAGCGCCGTAAATATCTATTGCGTAAAAAGGAGCAGCAGCTTTTCACTGCGCATTTCCTATGGCGAGCACTTGCCCTGTAATTTGTCAAAAGCACGCGTGCTCGAGATTTCACATGTCGTGTTAATGCAATGTGCCGATGCACGCACACATATACATCTTTCGAATTTACAATTATATACGAGAGGCTGCGGCATCGGATCGACATGCACACGTATATATATGTGCATGTATATGTAATATGTATAATATGTAATATATGTTTTACACACATTTTACACGTGTAGAAAAATAGCCGGTAACTTATATAAATCTATATGGGCGCGCTTTGATCGCTGACTTTCTTTTGCGCAAGTAAATTGAACTTTGGGAACATATACATATAATATTCATATTCGTTTTGCTCCAAAATGTTGAACGTGAGAATTTTACGGCTTGTGCAATTTTATAATGATGACGAAATTTATTATAAGAGATATGTTATATGATAAAGGATTTGTATGAGATGATTTTTTTTTTTAAATAATAACCAAAAACCATTTCGAATTTATATTAAATATAAATACTGAATAATTTTTGTAAAAAATTGTAGTGTCCTTCATTTTTTTCTTTTTTTCAATAAAAGCAGTAAAATGAAACAAGTCAAAATCGTGGTCAATTCGATGTCAAGTCCAATTTGTTATCATATCGTCATGGTGCGAATTAATTAGGGCTTGTTTTTTTTTTTAATTTCAGCCATTATTTATCAACAGCGGATAGAAATTCCACGATATGAACGTATAACCTAGCTCACTTCGATTTACTCCGTGAAATTTACGATAATACGTTAGCCGGTGTAAATGAGCGTTTGCCCGCTGCTGCAATCAAGCGTTGACTGCTCACTTAAATAAGGAGATTTACACGAATGCGTTTCAAATGACACTTGTAATTCGACTTTACAAGTACATGAGTAGTATATGAACATATTGTACGCTCATGCGGATGCATTTTTGTGCGAGAGGACATCTGCGACTGCCGATTCATTAGCATTGCATTCGTTCCGTTTGACAAGGTTGCTCGATTAAAAATTCGTTACGCTAATGTCGCGCTGATGCACGATGCTTGAATACAAGATTTATCGGATATGCCATGCAAGAGCCCACCGGCACTAACGAAGCAAACCTCAATATTTGCGAAACACCGGCATGCAAGTGATACACAACAGCACCGGCGGCCGGAAAGAAAAAAAAAAAAAAAAAAATAATAATAGGCGAAGTGCAGTTGCCTAGAGGGAGAGCTTGAGTTATAGGTTCGAACTCAATCGCTGGACGAACTCAATGCTACGATGAACCAATTATATTTTAATAATGATATACTGGATGTGTACTACAGGTAAGTAGATTTACATACATTTCATGCATATTTATATACAAGTATTTTTCTGGTATATACATATAAGGAAACGAATAAAATAGTTTTATATGCAAATATTATATAGAACAGGATCTCAGTCTTTATTCTTTTTTCAATTTTTGAATAATTTGAATTTAATTCAAATATATATGATAAAATTAGTTTTGTTCATTTTTATAAATTTTCATCTCCCTTTTTAATTGAATTAAAAAGTTTTCTAAAATTTCCTAATTTCTCTCGATACATTTTGTATTTAATACAGTTATTTGATCAATGTTTCATCAAACGTTCTTACGTTTTTTTTTTATAAAATTTGAAGAGGTTATCAACTTGGTTATCAACTTGGTGGAATATCTATATTTACAACTTTGTTAATTAACATTTTGTGATTTTCAAGAATTTCGATCTATATATTTTTTATTTAAGTCATATTTTAACAAAGTCCCATTTTATTCAAAAATAATCTTTAAATTTTAGTCAAATTTTGTCACTTTGTACAAATCATCATTGTCAAATGATAATAAATTTTGTATTATTTTCTAAAGAGTAATAAAATTTAAAAAATATTTTTTGGGCAATCAATTAAATTTACGTTATACTTGTCAAACTTTTAATTGTTTCCCACGTGAAAATAAGAAAGTAAAAAACAATAACAGTTTTCTTCTTATCGCAACTGACGATTGTCATTAATTTTGTTCTTGCTTTACAGTGAACATATATTGTTTTCTCGCGGAGTTGAATGAAAGATTATTGGCGGTCAATGAAGTGTAATTTTGCGTAAAAGCATTGTATCATACGTGATAAATGAAAAATAACGTTCCCTGACCTAAAATTCAAATGTGCAATTCTGAAGAAGTGATCGGCTTAACCTCCGCTTATTTCATTGCTGATCAGATCGCCGCATATATAGTCACTGACCGATCAAGTATAAAGCTCACGCAACAGGACGAAGAAATTGACAAACTCACGCATATGTGGCGAATAAAGCGTAGTACAAAGAAAGCTGCTGATAAAGGCCTTGACAGTACTTGACAGATTGACTTTTATTCATTTATTTCAGAGGTAAAGTCAATCAATTCTCATATATACTTTATGTTCGAGTTACAAGTGAAATAGTGACAATGCTTAAATTGCATATTTGAAAAATGCCATTTTTCTTTATCGGCCAGAGATATTTTTGCCAAATGTTGACAAATAGAAAAAAGAACTGTCAAATAGATAAAAATGAAAACGTCAAAAATTTCCAAAATAAGTAAATAACAACAAAAAAAAAAAAAAAAAAAAAAAAAAAAAAAAAAAAAAAAAAAAAAAAAAAAAAAAAAAAAAAAAAAAAAAACAAAAAAAAAAAAAAAAAAAAAAAAAATTTGTAAAATCCAAAAATATAAAAGGATAAGATTAGCAAGTGTTTTTAAAATATTACAAAAATTTACAAACCTTCACGATCATGTATGAAAATTACTAAAAACGATAAAAAATGTCAATAATTAAGAGAAGAATTGACTTTAATGAAGTTTTACTGACTTTAATTAATGTAAATATTGTATATATATTAAATAAAATGCCTCACACTTCGTGATTTCTCAAAAAATTTCAAGCAATGAAATATCATTGAATTCTCCAACACGTTTGCGCGAAAAAACGAAAAAAAAATAAATTAAAAAATTATCGTTGATGAAAATGTCAACATTGACAAAAATCCCAGGTAACAATAAAAATGATTAATAAACAAAAACAAGCAAAAGTTGGCATAAAAAGAAAATAAAGACATTAACAAACACGAATTAAGAAATAGAAAAAAAAATAATTATACAATTTCCAAATAATTATAGTCATGGCTAAAATTTAAAATAAAAACAACAGTTGATCAATATTGATGCAAATGGTAAAAATTAAAAATCGAATGAAAAAGTGCTAAAATGAAAAAATAAAAAATCTCCTGAAAAATAATTCGATACAATTATCCAAAATAATATTATTGTTTTAAAAGCAAACGAATCACGTGAAGTAGCCAAAAATTACAAAATTGTCGAAAATATTTCTAATTGAGTGATATAAAGTGACATACGTATTTAGAGGTATGTTCCTAATCGTAAATAAGAGAATATTAACATCAGACCGCCGATTCTATTCTACAGATTTTATAAATTATTTATCGATATATCAAGCGATTTTTAATGTTATAATAATATGCTTTTTGGAATGAACGTAATTATTCAGGTTTTCGATGACTTTATTATTGATTATTTTGTTCTCGACGATTTTATTACGGATTACGAAACACAAAATACTGATGTATGTGATATATTGTACCACACATCCCACGAGCGCGGCTGATGAAACGTTCGTGTCCTAAATTCTTTCTCTGTTTTGAAAAGTTTTCAGCTTGTTTAGCGACAATGCTACGAAGATTTAAAATTTATTTCTTGTTAATAGGAAATGAAGATGGACATTCCCTAATGAAGAGTGACATTTCAACGAACGATCCTTTGGAAAACTTATACACGGAGTCATCTCTCGCAGCGGGAGTATTTAGAGCGAGATTCGGACTCGTTAGATTGAAGAGATGAATGATTAATCCATTAACTTCTATGTGTGCTTTATCTTTCTTAGACTGAGTAAAATCAGCCAGCGACATATGAAAATTGAAAGATATCATTGTAATCGGTTTGCTCGTCCACACGCAACGTTATAAAATTAATTGACAGATATAGTAGAAGACCGCGCATAACGAATAGATGGAATTATTGTCTATGTCTTCTCGTTTCTTCGAACTATTACTTTGTTATTACTATGATTTAGTGCTTTTACATAAATTATATAAATTCAAGTATTTCAAATATTCATGAAACAAATAATAATGAACTTTCTTATTATTTCATATCATCGATATAGTAGAATTCAACCGGGGCGTTAGCCAACGGCGTCATTTTTTTTTACTATAATACAATAAGTATATTAAAAATAATAAAAAGGCGTATTTTATATTAATTTTCATTATTATTAATTTATTTACTAGTAGTGTAGCGTATGTACCGTCGTTAGTAAATATTTAACAAAAATTATGAATAAAAAGAATTCACTTGGTAAAAAATGTTACTTTGTAAAATAATCATATACAAGATATTTTGCATATGTTTCAAATTTGATTTTAAACGTGTACCCTCCCATTTTATGCATAGCCATACTTTTAAAATATGTAGGAATTTTTGCATGCGTAGAAAATAATAATTGTTAAAGTTATCTTTATGATGAACTTAGATAATTGACACACGTTTAGAGTAACGAAAGAGTACATTTATATAATACGATAATTGTACGTTATGAGACACTTTACAGTTTCTGAAATTGAAGTTATCCCTCAAATAAAGTGGAGTTAAACAAAAGAGATTTCGCACATCCTGTTTTTCACAATGTTTGAGAATTTTTTAATATACTTTTCGAGGTGGCTTATTGACGCCCATCGACAAATTTAGAAATTTGATTCGAAAAAGTGTATATTTCTATTCTGCGTCTGTGATACACGCGTAATTCTACCATTTTTTTTTATTGGATTTTTTGTCTCGAATCTCAAGAAGCTATAAAATGTGACATATATAATAAAAAGTATAATGAAACTATTTTAAAAATAATGAAAAAGTTGAAAAATGACGCGCAATGTCACGAAACTAGATAAGTTGTTAGTTATAAAAATTACATATTCTTTATGATAAAAGTTAATTATTTTGTACATTTGTACTAAAAGCGACTCACGTGTCGGAAGCGCCAACGAATCGCTCGCGATTACAACCCTGTGCGAAGCCGCGGCTTGGCGGTGCCACTGTTTTACTACTCATTACTGCAATTCCGAGAAGTACTCGTTAAACCAATCGCCCTGCTTCGAATCAAGGCAGTGTTTACTCTAATGAGTTCATTTATAGTAAAAAACGCTCACTCCATTTATGACACTTCTTGCTTAGTAAAGTGCATCTTTTACCCGTTTCTGCCTTCTTTCAACTTCCACGATCTTTCGGATATGTTCTTCAAACAGTATACGTTATACAAGGAAATTGTCATTTTTAAATTTTGCATTGGACAATTTAAATTTTGAATTGTACAAAATGAAGAGGTTCAAATTATTTTTATAGATTTTATAGACTGTAGGAAAAGGAGGACACAGGCTTCAAAAAAAAGACGAAGAACTATTAAAAAAAAAAATATCGTGTTATCAGTTCATATTTTCAACCTGCCCGTCTTTTTGTCTGAATACTTGTATATTTATTAGATTTTTAATTAAAAGTAAAGAATAATAGCATAGTAAATGTCCAAATCTTTTTCTACGATTATTATTGTTTGTTTCATTTACATGTATAAACTCTTATCAATGTTTGATCCTTTAAGCAAATATTTATACTTAATGTATTCATCTTTATTTACAAACTTTTGCCTCTTGGCAAACTTTTAATATTTTTATTAACTTTCGTCAATTTTCTTCATTTAACAAATATGTTCGTCATTTTCGTTTTGAATAATACTAATTTTTGTCTTTTCTATGAAAATTTTTCTAATGTTTTTATTATTTTGCAGGAAATTTTTGTTCAAAGTATTGCTTATTATTTGTGATAATGATTTATTTCATTTCTTACTTTTCTTTCGCTATGTATCGTTTTACTTTTCTTCGGCTTAATTCACTCCTATGCATTTATCAAGTTTTTTTTTTATTAATTTAATTTGTTTTAATTTTTTATACATTTGTTTGATATTTCAATTTATTTTGTCACTTTCTTCGCGGATTGGTTCCAATGTTTGACAATTTTGTATCAGAGTCGTCTTTTTTTTTTTTTTTTAATAGTTCCGTATCGTGGCATCCTTTGCTAGTTGATCCACAGCTTCGTTCCCAGGAATGCCCCTATGAGCAGGAATCCAATAGAGCGTTATTGTTTTCCCTGCTTTCAGATTGAACTTTGTACATTTTCAAATTCGTTATATTTCCTTTTCACCTGCAAAATATGCGGATTTACGTTAACATTGATTTCCTGGTTCTCTAAGGCTTTAATCGTGCTGAGAGAATCTGTGTATAAATCAAAGTTATGTTGTGGGTGGCTTAAAGCTACCTCTAGAGCCATAACTAGTGCTATAGACATTCTTCTGTCAATATAGAAGCTTGGGGGTCCAGATTTGTAGTTTTATGAATATTTAACTTTGGGAATACCTAGACACGCCGAAGCTACTGATATTTTGTTTTCGATTTTTGAACCATATGTGTAAATTTCCACTGCATCTACCTGTTGTTGTGCAAGGTGCCTCCTAAATATTCGTTCAGGTTCTTTAGACTCCTTCAACGCCATTCCTAGTGATATATATTACACTTCATTTCAGACATTAGAATTGTGTATTCGGTCTCGAAACATTCATATTGGTGCGAAGGTGTTGTGTAGTTTTCGATCATTTTTATGCATTCTCTCAGTAGATCATCGAAGACCCGACTTGTCCATGTGGCAATTTAATACAAGATATTAATCTTGTGTTATGGCAGTGTCCTTTGTACGAAGACAATAGAAAGGACATGATACAAGAACTGTGTTCGTGCAACGAAAGGCCACCATATGAAACTAAAACTTTTTTCCTAATGCCGAATATCCGCTTAGTAAAAACTATATTTAAATTTGTTAAGAATAATTGTGTGTTTATTTGAATGCAGATATTGCAGTATATAGTTTATATTATTTACTGTATCAAATAATTGTGAGCAAAATAATCCTTAAAGGAATAAAAGCTTATATAAAAAAAAAAAAAAAAAAAAAAAAATTGTTCCGTATAATCCGCGATATTCTTTTATATCATCCGTCTAATGTTGAGATTCATTTTCCATTGCATAGTTGTCCAGAATGCATTTCTATGTATTACGATTTTTCATTGAAAATAATAATTAAAAATTATTTCGCTTCCAATTTCAAAACGAGATTCAACTTTTAATTCACGTAAGATATAAGATGTTGAGAACGTCTTATTCTTTTCATATTATTTTCAACAACAAACAAATTTTTTAAACTTGTTTAGAACAAAATGTAAGAAGCAGCCATGAACGATTGTTTAAAACGTCCAAAATACGGTATACATTAATATGTATATATATGATACTCATTTTACACTTCTGTATATATATATCCTAGATGGCTTTGCTTTAAAATGAATTGACCTTTATTGAAAATATAAATATTCTTCATTACCATTTTACATTATTGTCGTATGTAATCTTGACGATTTGTAGGTCAAACTATATGTATATAAATAAAGTCGGTCGTCAATACTACTTAATTAGTATCATTTTTCCATTTGTTAAATTTAATTAACCTAATATTTTGTAATTTACTATACTCATAAAATGTACTACATATTCTTTTCGTATATCTTTTGTTCAATTTTCATTGCATCTCATTAATTTCACCGCATTGGAATTATTTTATCTTTGTCACGTTTCACAGTATCTTACACGATTCTCATTAAAAAAAGGGAAATAATATAATTATCTCGTAATAATTAACGTTACGTCGAAACCGTCGGTCGGGATCGATCATTGAAATCGAAGAATTTGAAAGCACTGAACGCCTCTTATATTCGCGCCAATTTAGTATATATATCGTTAATCGGCTACCTCGAAATTGACAAACGATCGCAATCATTTTCATCAAAACGCCGATCGCTACCGTTTGCGCAAAACGCACTGGCAAAAGTCTACGAGATAAATTCATACCCTGGAGAGATTAATGCCCGACATTTCTCCTCGAACGCGACTCATTTTAGATTTCACCCGACGTCCTAGTGATCTGATGCGTGATTCTGAAAAGTTTCGTCTCGGAAGCGCCTTCACGGCCTCAGAACTGATTTAAACGATCTTGGTAATCAAGCGGCGCGGGGTGTGAATTAATTGCACAAAAATACGCTGTGCCAAATGCAGATACATCGCTCATGATTTAGCTCGGGCGATAAGTGCGTGTTATCGCCCCAAGTTCGTGAAAGACGGCAGGCGAAAAAGAAGGAAAAAGGCATTTTAAGGGAGTGACAGAGACGGACGGAAGTAGAAAGAGAGACGATATTCGGGTCGTACAGAGGAAGAGAGAGAGAGAGAAAGAGAGAGAACGAAAAAGCTAAACAGAAAGAGAGAAAGAGTATAAGGCCAAATCGGAGTATCGCCAATCACGACGTGGAGAGCAGCGTTTGCACGTACACCCACGTTTTGTGTACCAAGCGAGTGAAAAATAGAGAGAGAGGGGGAGAGAGATAGAGAGAGAGAGAGAGAGACCTTTGGCACTGCAGATGCGAATGTAAATTTATGTTCTCGACTCGCGGAGACTCGTGCGAGCGGGAAAATCGAACGATCGAAACCTCCGGAGCAGGAAAGTAGAGGATATCGAGATAAAAATGGTTCGATGCACTCGCGTTCGCGAGACTCGATTCGTCCGGCGCGCCGTAACAGTCGGATACTATCGGGCTTTTATTAACTTTCGAAACACTTAAAAATGTTAAATTACTACTATACGCGAGGCGTTGAAATAAATTTATTTCGACTCGTCGCTCCGCAGAGATTGCACTACTGCGGGACCGAATCGACGAGCGGTTATTGAACATAAGCCGCGGCGCGGCGGCTGGCCGGCGTCTATACTACCGTTCATATATATAAGTTTCCGTACGCCTCTCGAACAAAGCCAAGTCGGTCAATAGTTCGATATATCTCGATGAATTATGTTCATCCGATGATTCGGTCGAATCTCCGATCCTATAGAGAGAGAGAGAGAGAGAAACGGCGCGAGACTCGAATTCGCCTCAACATTTGGATGATGCACAATAATATGTATCGCATTGTTATATTTCGGGATTTTCTGAGACAATGGCCGATAGAGGGATGGAGAAATTTCGAAAGTGAGATGATGAAAAATGGAATGTCGAAATTTGAATTGTTTTTCACTAAGACGTTCAGGTTCATCAAATTCTGATGTTATCGAGTGATGCATCATTCTTTTTTTTATTTCTTTATTGTTGACTGGATATTTCTTGATTGGATCAATGAAGATTGATAAACATATATGCTATATTATAATCGAGCTTGATACTCGCGAAAGTGTCCGAATGTAACCGAAACAATCCATTATTCCTACATTAATTATTCAAAATTTGTAACTATAGTTAATCATTGAGGAAGTAGAAACATAAAAAGGTGAAATGTCAAATTGTGAAAATGCGATGTCAACGAAAAATAGTGAGCCGGCTTTTTCGCCCTGCGTAACTTCATTCTGGCTTTGATAAACTTTCTGTCAATTTATTATTAAATGAAGTGAATGTTGATAGAAATTGTTGACCCGAAAGGATCTCTAAAAAAACTAAAAATGGTCGTTGAAAATAAACAGAAATATACTTTCCAAGTTTTTCGCTATTTATAATAAACATCATTGAGAGTTAAAATTGAATATAGTTTAATTTAATTTAATACAAATTTGACTTTTTCAAAAGATGACCCTTGAATGGATCTATGTACTACTCATCGGTGGTCGGTTAAGGTAATAACTTGGATCTTGTACTCGAGACTTTTGTATGCACTAAAAAATCTACGATATTTGAATGATATGTGAACAAAATGCACGAGACACAATTACTTTTTCTAAATTGAGAGTTTCATACAAGATCCTGAATTTATCGAGTCTTTAATTAAAGTTGTGTTGAAACTTTGTGTTTTTCATAAACCATATTGCCAGACAAAAGCTCGTATATACATATATATATATATACTGCATACTTGACGCACGTATGTTAGTAAAAAAAAAGGCATTTACTTATCTAAGATCGCAGATGCAATTATTGTCTGATTTCCCAACGACCAAAAGGATATTTGATGGAACGTACCTGGAACAAACAAAGTAAACGACCTTTAAAATAATGGTATAATAATAATAATAATAATAAGTGAACAAAATGCATCGATGATTGGATGTAATAACATATGTAATTGTGTTATTATGTGTCTGTACAATATATGTTATCGCGACAATTATATCTATTTTCACTTAATTAATACTGAAAATAATTTGAAGTAAAACGAACAATTCACATTGATAAAAGTGCGATGATAGTGACTGCAAATAACACTGGGAACTAGTAAACAAAAATCAACCAAAGAAATCGATCGATCGTGAACAAAAAATGAAAAAGATAAGTTGATATTAAACAGAAATAATTAAAAGGTAAAAATACAAGATTTTACAATTTAATAAATATTTAAAAAACAAATAAACAATAAACAAACATAAATATATTAATATAATAAAAAATAACATGTTGTTATTAGGACGTTTTGTTCATGAGATAATTATTGGACAAAAGTAAATGAAAAAAGTTAAAAAAGTCGTAGTTGGGCGGAAAAACGGTAATTTGTGACGTGAAGCATTGGGTAGATATATTTCAAAAGCTAATCATTTCTTTCTGTTGGTCTGGCATATACAAAAAGGAGACATATCGACATTCATATGATTAACTTGAGTATGGTTTTTTTTTAAATTCTGTATTTCGATAATTCATTATTATTATCATCAATAATACAAATGATTCGAAATAACATAAAATATTTTTAAAATTGTTCGAAATCTGGTCCAGAATTTACAAAGATCCAAATATAGCGAGCTTATTCTTATATCGCACATTGTGCAATTTCTACTTTAATGCATCGCAGTAACTCGTAGACTTGGTCGAAATTATCACTTAATCATCGAACAGACGCAAGACAGTGTTCACCACGAATTGCACCTAATATCGATCAGATGTTCTCTTTGTCTGGAAACCAATCCTATAAGAACGGTGCAACGAGGCCAATCGGTCGAACTAGGCTCGGTATAATAAAACTGCACTACGTAGATTCGAACAAGGAAGCGCTCGTTTACAAATGGACGAACCGTTTCATGTGTATATACGATTCGACGGAAGAGTCGAACATGATACGGTGCTTAGTCATTATATATGGAGTGGCTGCTTTTCCGTAAGGAGTAAAACCGCCGTAAACCGCAATGTGCGTTACGCGCGCATCATTCAAGCCGTTTATTCGCGTAATCGTACCGGGCGGTGCGAAGCGAAGGCATTATGACACCTCCGGCTGAATTGCGCGGTTTTCAGGATATCAAGATATTTTCTTCTAATATATACGCACCTCTCGTATGAAAGAAGTCCGTGACGGTCCCGGTGCCAGGAAAGTGCATATATAACGCGCCTATATATATCTCGTTTCAACACCGAGCCCTCATTCGCACATTCTCCCATGGTTATGCCAAGATATACACGTGCAGATTCTTTATATTTAATATACAGTCGCCGCGGATAGCCGACAATCGAAAACGAAAAGCGGGATTCCTGCTTCGAGGAACAAAAGCCATTTATCGGCGATTTAATGCCGTATAGACTATATCAAAATACGTGGCCAACTGTCGGCCTGAACAAGTCAATATCTCTTATACCGATTGTCGTCGGAAATTTTTACGCTGCTTCGAAATATCATGATTTGTAGTCTCACGCTGCGATTACAATACATTTTTATATTGCGCATTATTCAGTGAACAATCGTTTACATATTGCTGTGATAAAATGATGGATTTACTTATTACTTCTGAATTTCACAGCGCGTCATTCGAAATATCGAATTAGAATGTTTTTTTCTTTGTATCATTTTTCCATTTTATACTTTCATTCATTGATATCTTAGATCACTGAAATATTACAAATATTATATATACATAATAAATTTGTCTATTTCATTATTCATGATTTTCATCAGTTATTTAGGGGTTATTTAATTTCATTCCAATTCTTCGGTTTTTTGCTTCATCCTCTTATTCAAGAGTTTCCATGTTCCGTTTTGTGATTATATCCATTTCATTACATCTATTATCTCATCTTTTCCAAGCTTTATTTCAATTTTTATAAGGTTATTTACTTGCATTATTCTACTATTTCATTTTTGTGTCAGTTCATTATTTCATGTCCAAGTTTCAATCATCTATTTTTTCGACTATAACTATCAGTAGCATCCAGATTATTTCTTCTTCGCTTGGTTTCATTTAATTTGATTTAATTTCTCAAATTTCTTTATCATGCACTTACCATTTACTTCTGCTATGTCATTTATACATTTCATTCCCGAATATCGCCATTCATTTTGTTTTAGACATATCACATTTTGTTTTCATTTGATTCTATTCTCACATTTATTTCACGCTTTGTTTTTCATTTTTCTACGGTCCTCCAGATCGTTTCTTTCACATCTTTATTTCATTCGAAATAAAGTAACGAATGATTGGATAGGAACAAATTAAGTTAATTGTGCTGCTTTGGGGAAAATGTGGATGAAACGTAATGCATGAAGTGAAAAAAACTAACAGCCGAAAAGAAGTTACGCAATAATGTCATGATGGTTAACATTTTTTAAAATATTACAATATTTCAAAAACATGCCTCCATATTTTAATACATTTTGAAAAGGGTCATCGTCTCGGTTGCAACCTCATAATAAATTCATATATACTTTTTATTCTACTAAACCATACCTATACAAGAAATTCTATATAATTAAAATATATTATACTAAAGGAATAAACATTTAATTTCATTTTTTCCATCACTAACATATTTAATCCATTTGTACAGAATTAATTAAAAAAAAACAAAAAAAAAATAACAATTATAAACTCGTTATAGACGTAAAATAAATTTCATTCGAAATCAGAATAAAACACAATAGAAATAAGAGAATATACGCTGGGTGTTACAAATGAATGCAAAAAGTCTAGAAACATTTATTTATGCACGTATAATTGCTTCAAAACGCATTGCGTTTTCTCTACCGTAATGAACGACGAATATGAAAGTATAATAAATGCGCATTACTTTTATGCATCATCAACGCGAGACTTCTGTAACGATCACAACGACCTTACACATTTTTCATTCATGTAATCGTAATTGAAATTTCGAAACGCACGTGGCAAATTATTTACATTCGTACTGCGACCAACGTGCAAGAAAAAGACACACTCATTTATCGATCAATCAAAATAATAACACAATCAATTAAACATCATCGTGAAATCGATACCGGGTATGTCTATTATGCGCATAAAAAAGTCGCTGATCGATCAAAGCGCAGAAACGAATGGCATCGGAGGTAATTAGAAAATTGCCCGTCGACTAGAAATTGAATTAGCCACTAATTAATTATCTCCGACAATATAAATCACTGATACACTTTGTTCGGGTTTTCGCTGCAGCTTCAAGAAAATGGAATGTGGGTCGATAAAGCGGCGATCACCATTATCGACGCCTTATCTCCGAACGCATAGCCCGGGATTCTGCGCCCGTGCTTTCTATATAGCTTCTCTGTCTCTTACTATTTCACGCCTCAACTAACCGGAAACTGAAAATTAACATCGA
>JAPYZR010005072.1:0-11284 GCA_030522945.1 Trichopria nigra
ACATAACCTGTAAATAATTTAATACACCGAACGTGAACAAATGTAAACAGCGTCACTCGCAAATTTTTCGTTTTCAAAGATTTTTAATTCTTTCTCTTTATTTTTAATCATTATGAATTCATCAAAGGAGTACGTAAAAAAAACACAGGGAAATAAAAAAATATAAACAAAGATTGCATTTGATGCTTGTTTCCACGAGTCCACGACTACTGTCTACTGTAGCCGATGAAGGAAAAAGGTGAAAATGCAGAATTACTCAAATACTCAAACCGAAGGCCGCAGGGGCGAAGCCCCTAGTTTTATACATTCGATTTAATCAAGTTTATAAATGCTTGGGTTAATCCTTATCTGTCTGAATTTCTAGTAGTAAAAATTGTCACTGCTTTACGTTCTTTTTTTTTTAGGAAGTATATACCTTACCACACGATAATTAGCAGTGTTTTCAAAAATATTACAAAAAGGCTTAGATCATTGCTGCAAGGTTACATCATAACATCCAGTACTGATAAAGCCATTAAAAAATCTGGATATTGTTTTTTTCGACATCAACTTCAAGTGCTATATCGAAGAGTTTGTCAAGCGGATTACGTTATCAGTATTTCAGGGAATTTTGATTACATACAATGTCGTTCGTGGAGGGCTCGATGCCATAATAATTATACCCTTTTTAATTGCGTGTTTGTTTGAACATAAATGTTTATTGTATCGCAACATTGTTTAGATTTATTAGAAACAATGTCTTTCGGAATCATTGCGATAATTATTTTAAAATAATGATAATTCGATAATAGCATGCTCGTCTAGATAGCTGATGTCGGAAAATACAGGTAGCGTTTGTCTAATTGTCGCGAAA
Source organism: Trichopria nigra (assembly GCA_030522945.1). Lineage (NCBI taxonomy): Eukaryota > Metazoa > Arthropoda > Insecta > Hymenoptera > Diapriidae > Trichopria > Trichopria nigra. Next base: position 854 of record JAPYZR010005072.1, read on the forward strand.
ACTTCGTGTACACATAAATCTCTCACTCAGCTGTCGGGCCGCACTGAATCGCACGAGTTGCAGTGCTGCACCGGCGCACTGCGGTTTACTTGCTTAACGGTTGGAATGCACTCCCTCTTTTCCTTGCGGTGTGAGTTATACACACAGCTTACCGCGTGTTTCTGCACACTTTGCGACCACCCCAAAGATTCTAATGTCGCCTCTTCCTGATTATAATCTGTAATGAAACAAGTTATTTATGATGTTCAATTACGCATTGTTCCCCAACATACCCTATACAATTATACGTTATCAATATTTTCCTCCATACGCATTATATTTCGAAAATGACCATGCATATTTTACTTAACAAAAATTATACGAAAAACAAATCTGAACTACGTTTTTACGAACGTATTCGTTATACCTACTGACTTTTTATGCGCGCAAATCCAATTATTAATTCCTGTACGTAAATGATTTCGCCGTGACACGTATTAATGTCACCATTGTAAACTTTCGGCTCGAGTTTGTAAAATGCTACGTTTGCTTAAAATGGAGGGGAAAACATTTTTTAACCTTTCAATCTCACGTTTCCAAAGCTAGCCAGTGATTTATATTCAATGTGCAAATTCGTTGCGAAATGACCAGTTCCACCCATGAGCGCCCCATCCCCCTCGACCACCTCAAAATCGTGTCCGCGATTAATCGAATCGAAAAGTTAGCGGGAAAATCGATCGTTCACACCATTGTTACTTACCACCTATATGTACCGGGCACTTGTATGAAAGTTAAAAAATAATTGTCAATAAACTTTTGCGTGAAATTGTAAATTCATTAATAAAAAGTAATTGAGATATTTTTCCTATAATCGCATCATTTGTAACTTTATTTTACAAAACACATTGGAAACGAATTCCTCTACTATCAGCATAAGGTCTATAAAAATTTGTCCATTTTGGCATACTTTTTGTGAAGTTTGTGAAGTTATACATTCAAAATTTAATACTTTCTTTCATAGATCAATAAATAAACATAAGTAATTTATTCTGTTTAAATAAGTAAGAACATTTTTTTACTATAGACTACATACCCTAACGTATATGCACATTTTTATACAAATGAAAAATTTGTAGCAGAAGCATGGGAAAATTGGAGACTTAAAGTTTCACGGCAGACGTTTCTCTATTGACTTTATTCGTCGGACATAAGGCTTTCTCCATCTCTAGGGAGGCGTTTGCTGTCAATAGCTTCGCCTAGTCTTTTCACTCCTTTTTCCTGCGTAGATAGAGAGAAACAGACGATCACTTGACCCACTAGTATTTATGATTAGGAATTTATTTACAAAAACAAAATTAAAACACATTTCAGGAAGACAGGAAAAAATTTCATCGATTTAATATTTCTTAACATACATATAAAAAGTTTTTTTTTTTTTGTATATAACATATATAGAAAAATGTAGAAAAAGTTATAACACACGTATAACAATTAGGAAAAAGAAAGAAAACAGATTTTCGTGATAACTACAAATATACTACAAAAAATACTACATCGTTATGTTGCCTTAATAGAATATTGTAAACATTACTATTACCAATGTCATCTATTGATCTTAATGAGACGTGGTCGCAGCTTCGTTTTCAATAGCCACGTCAATAGCCTGCCTGAGTCAACGAGGATTTTTATATCATGTGTTATTCTTTATATCGTATATAATATTATATTACGATATAATATGATATTATATTATATTTATATATATTATAAACGGAATGTTACAGAAATATTATGTCATAGAAATATTTCAGTAACATTCTATTGTAATGTACTATTCAACAATATTGAAGGAAATATATTATACGGGCGATTATTGTGAGAATATTACAGCAATTGATGTTTTCTTCAGTATATATATATGGTGTACAAATTGTACACTTACTGCAACTAATTATGTCAAGACCAACTATTGCAAAAACATTTTAATAATATACTAAAATATTATAACAATACCACAGGAATTTTGTATATACAAATAATTTATGACGTAATTAGAGTACCTAATTAGAAGTGATAACAAAATTCTTTTTTTCTGGGTATTTTCTGAAGTGAAATTTAAAAAAAAATACATTTTTTACATAATAAAATATTTAAATCCAAATAACTTTTCAGCAAACAAAAAAAAAATAAATATACATGTATATAGTATCTCCTTACCTTATAATCTATAGGGATGTAAAATATTATTTTGATACAAAATTAATTTAGAAAAATATATATAAAACCTAAAAAATATCAAAAAGAAAAAATCAAATCAGTTTAACAAAAAAATTCAGTAAGGAGTAAAGTAGGAAATAATATGTGAACTTGCTTATTATGTCGATAAACGAACACTGAGAAGTTATTTAAACTTTTACATTGAAAGAATACATTTGTCAACATAAACAATAGCTGATATCAATATTTGAAACTTGTGAAAATACAATAGATGTGTGAATATGACAATTAAAAATGAAATGATTTTAGAATTCAATAAGAGGAAAATATGTATAAGGAAGCTGGGATTGTTCAAATCTAATGTTTAACAGCATTTTTATTACATTTAATGATATATTTTTCAATGTGTTTTCTTTTATGTAAATTATGTTCTATACCTAAAATTTTAATATTTATATAATCAAAATCATATCCTGTATTAATTCTATGTAAAGGCAAGCCAGTATATTTATTTACCTGATCTATTTATATTCTGAAATTCTGTTTTTTAACAATCTACTAGTTTGCCCAATATAAACCCCATTACAAGTTTTGCATTTAATTTCATAGACTACATCGTTGAGTTGTGATAGATTTAATTTGTCTTCGAATGGTTTAATACCATCTATGTTGATGTTAAACCGTTTGTGTACAATTCTATTTTGTGATTAGCCAACATTTTTTAAATTTTATTAAAAATATGGAATACTAAACGTTTTTAAAAAATTATCCTCTTTATTAATGTCAATTGAGTTGTAAAGTTTGTAAACTCCTTTTTTAATGCAATCATCGATAATGTAATTGGGATAACCATTATCTAATAAAATTTTTTTTAGCAATTTTTGAATTCATTTTTCTGAAAATGGGATCACATAATTTAATAGCTCTATCTATGATGACATAAGCTGTTTCTAATTTATAACAAAGAGGACGATTAGATGAAAAATTCAAATATCTACCTGAAAAGGTTTTCTTTTATGGTACCAATCAATTTTCAATGTGCCTTTATCAATATTAACTAAAATATCTAAAAAATTAAGTTGGTGATTATTTTCTAATTCAATGGTGAAAGAAATGCGACTGTCAAAACCTTCAATTTTAGATAAACTATTAAAATGCTAAAATATTATTAACATTATTAGAAGGAATACAAGTAAAAATGTCATCTATACATATCGCTAATAAAAAGGTAATTTAAACCATCAAAAAATGCCTTCTTTGGCAAATTAGTGAAACAAGAGATTTCATTCCATTTTTTTTATGTAATATATATTGAATGAGTTGAAAATAAATATTTGTAAATAAAGATACCACATCCAGAGATATTAAAATGTAACCATTAGGTAACACGAAATTTTTAATCTTTTTCCTCATATCCCAACTATATCTTTCACATGTCGAGATGAGCTAGTACTTATTGATGATAAAATTGAGCAATTTATAAGTTGGTGAATTAATGGTCGAAACTATAATTCTATAATGGATTTTAGGTAGACCATACAGCATCTAGGAATAAAGTGTGTAAATGTTTGGCTGTATTTTCATTAATGAAATCCGCTTTAAACCACTTAGTAATTAAAGAAACAACTAATTTTTCAGTAGTTGCAGTATATTCAAACGAACATTTAACAAAGGTGTCTTTATCAAGTAGCATATTATTATAGTAATCATTTTTATCCATAATCACAGTAACATTGCCTTCATCTGCTCGAGTAAAAAACATATCTGGATTATCTTCAATAAAATTCTTAAGAAGCACATTATTATGATTAATTTTACCCTAATTAGAAATGCACCATAGTAATATTATACGGAAATATTACAAAAATATTACATTAAAATATCACGTATTATTGCAGTCAATATATTATTTTGCAACACAACAGCAAAACTATAATATTCCAGGGATGTTTCAGGGAAATATGCACAGAATATTACACAAATATATACCTTCACAATATTATATTAGGTAGAAACATTAAAGGCACATTACGAAATTATTGTAAAAGCATATATACCAAGATGCAATAAGAACAGAACTAAAAAAATGGAATCATTAGCAATATCAGTATCACTACTTATATATTCGTGTGCTATTGTACGCTTAACAAAAGGTAATATCTCAATTGAAATCAGCCCTGAAAGTCGAACTGATTCAAATATATTGAAGAAAAACGTCTCTCGTCGATTTTCAGGAAAACAAAGGATCGGATGGAGAAGAGCGAGGCGACGAGGAGGAACTTGATGGCCACGTACTTTTGCCCTCGCCCGACAGCGGAAAGTCCACGGACAACGAAGGTGCGCTTTCGCCAATAAAAATCCGATCGGACGTCAACGGTTCGGATCACGAAGACTGTGATGAGCTCATGGTCGTCGAGAACAGAAGCTCTGCCCCCTGTTTCGCACGCCGCGCTATCACAATCGTAAGTTTAACTCGACAGCTAAAGCTCCATTCTTTTCTTAAATTCCTTTCCGATGTACCTATTGACATCGACGTAATAAATAATGTACTCCATTATGACTTCCAAGTCGTAATAAAGGTATTACATTTCACGTGTCTTCATCGTCGAAATTAACTTCATCTTTCAAATGGACGTCGTCCTTTTTAATAACAGATTTAGACGGTTAATTGTCATTTTGTCAAAAATAAGAAACATGTATCAATTCTACACAACCTCATTCTTACGATAAAGAAATAAAAAAAAAAAGAAACATATTAAAAGAAAAGAAAAAACTTAATTTTAATTTGAATATACGAACATCATCTGATATACGAAGCATCAGCTGATCCTAATGCGCCATGTTGACGGACGAGAGAAGCACCCTCTATATGTGAACGCTCGGAAGACATAAAAACCTGCTTTATCGATGGATAAAGCAGATCGAGCATTTAATTTAATTTTTTTAATATTTTAATGTAATAAATTCATAACTATAGCTTAAATCAATTGGTTAAAATATATGGCATCCGATTTCCTTGATTTCACGTGAGCTCTTGATCTCCGCTCGTAATAAATACTTTCGTATATTATCATTTTACCGAAATTCGATAATCCACTGAATAATGTAATGCCTACGTATATATAATGCAGATGCGCAGCTTGTCAAATAATTAGATTATTACAGATATAAATCAGTTTGGAACAATTGATGAGCCGCTGCATCTCTATAAATGTGTTACATATACGTATGTACGTTGCAGCGTATCATATATGATTCATTATTCAAATTTAGACAATATACAACCTACAAGTTACGATTTAATCAATACTTTTACGTGTATGTAAATTGCATTAGGGTAACTAAGGGTTTCGCCCCTGAGGCCTTTGACCACAAACCCTTTCGAGGAAGTGCATATACTCCTCCCCCTATTATATCTCGTTCGGACATATTTATTACATTTGAGGCTCCTTTTCAAGATTGCGACGACTTTTATGAATTTTGTATATCGTTACTTTATCGTTCTTTTCTAATTTATTTTGTTTTGTATCTTGTTCATCAGTTCGTTTAATTTTACAAATTTTCGAGTTATTATTATGAATGAATAAAAATCGGTATTCATATAATATTACTGTTTTTGAGGCTCTTACATTTTAAATATGCGTTATTATTATTCATATATCTGAAACATTTTTGATCAATTATTTAATTATATATTAAATGTGACAATATTGAAAAAATGATCGCTGAGTTTATATCACCAAATATTCACTATGGATAATTTAATGCAATATTTTACAATATTCCATCTTTTATTTTCACACCGAACAAACATCAGTTCTAACGGATCTACATCTGGTCTATTCAGATCTCGGACTGATGCGATCAATTAAGATCGAATTAAATTAAATTACGCATTGTCTAACTCCAGGTTTGTGATCAAAAACCCTAAAAAATGTTTTATAAAAATCCATTAATTTTTAAGGCGAATGTCTATTATGGTAAAATCTTTATACCTAAAAAGTAATCATTTTAAGTATAAGCCACCACTAAAAAAAAATGACAATAAAGCATATAATGCATCTTCATTTAATTAAAAAAGAAATGAAATTATGAAAATGATGGATTACATATTTATTCAGAAATATCGACTTTCTATTATAAGATTGAAATCAATTAATTTAAACTGTGTATATATTAAATAAATAATTATTCATTGGTATTTCGTTGTTTCCTTTGAGTTTACTCGAAGTACTTCGATAATTTACAAACTATGGCGGGCGAAACTCCTTCACCTTAGGGACAGCTTACAACTTGGGACTCTATATGAGTGATCATACACATATTGACTTAAATCACAACACAAGTCGTTTACATAGAAATATAGACATCGTTGAAATATAGGTGATTCGAAATGTAGAACATATTTTGATACACGAACAGCGTACTCCTTCGAGTCTCTTCTTACTTATTGCCATACTTTTAATAACAATTGCTGTTGAATAATATCATATCAAGTTTCATCCCCTACATAAAAAATACTATAAGGAGAGTAAAAAACTAAAGAAAACCACACAAAAACTATAGTCTTTGTATAGTTTTCGAATAGTATCATGCATTCGAATATTCACATTTTCATGCGGTATTACTCAATCATTTAAAGTTGAAAATGCCTGGATATTTATTGAGAACCTTTTCAAAATTGTCCAATCAAGTACACGTATAATTTATATAATTTCATATAAAATATAGTCGTCGATGTTTATGATAAAAATGCCAAAAAATTCTACAGATTTAAAACATTTTATTCATCACCAAAACAGGAGAATTTAGAGATAATTGGCAAGCTTGCATAATGGTTTTACCTTTTCATTTATTTTTAGTTGGGTCTGGCCGAAAAATTACTAAATCCCAATCGTTTGCAGGTATCCCAATGGGATTTGGTTTGTAATATACGATTTGTGTACCATGTGCCTTTTCACTGGTCTCTAATTATTCCAAATTTCGCCTATAAACTCATTTCATTTCATTGTTACGAAAGAACAAACAAGTTTTTGTAAGTAATAAAAATCAGCTTTTATAAAATCATTACATTCACCCTAAAATATTTTTGGAATTTGAATAGTAGAAGAATTCTGTTTGACAATAGTGATTTATAATCTCTGAAGGATATCCTTTAAATAAACGTTTCCGGATGAATGTTTTTGTCAAACAGCGAGATAAACGCCAAAACAAAATAAATGTAAAAGCTCGTATATCGCACGTAAAATCAATGACGGATTTTTAAATATTGCTTCGATATACAAATGTTATATAAATGTTATATATATATATTCACCATCTATGTGGTACTTACCTCGGATTATCAAACTGACCCCCTTATGTACTGAGAGACAAATTCTGTAAATTCGACTAAATATTTAGTTAAGTTGTAACCAACTAAATGAATAACTAAAACTCGATGTAGTTAACTTTTCCGCCGGTAGGCGCCGTGTACGGTCGAGGCGGTCGCGCATCTCCTCTCGTCGATCTCGTTACAGAAATGGGTTTCTATTTGGTAACAGTTTTCGCGTTAGGTTTTTCGTTGTACTCAGGCCTATATAATAGATTTTATAAAAGTTCTTTTGGTAAAATCACAAATATCTTCATAAAAACCTAAGCGTTTACATCAATTCTTGTCTAAATTCATAGATTAAATTACACTTGACGATAGAATCAGGCAGCAACTATGAACACCTTATCATGTACGCCTCATCATTTTCTAAACGGGCCCTGATAAGGCATTAACAACTATGGCACGCCTTATAATTTCCTGCTCAGGGCCTGATACAGTAGTGAACAGACGTACTTGATCAGGCATGCGACAACATTGCCGGATCAGGCCCTGATCAAAATTCAAGCAGCCTGAACAAATGTCTGCTCGAGAAGTAATAAATTAGAACCTATTTATAATATGAGTATTTTAAGTCGTCATCCCAATTATATGACGTATTAAGACTAGACTTAATATACAAGCATACATTTTTAAAATGTTTGAAAGACATAATATGCTTGGATGCATATGTGTTATTAAAATTAATATTATTAAAGTTTAACAAGTTTTGTTCATAGAACTGCATTTGATAAAAATATTAGTCCGAATAAAATATTTGGGTTAAAGCTAAGATTAATATACCTTAACTTTATTCGCAAACAATTGGCATTCTGTTCGAACAACTTCGTTACATTTGCCGGCTTCAACTTCACGGAGTTTGAAAGACCTCTTTAATTTTTGTCATGGGTCACTATGCAAAATTACGTTCTTGTAATGCTCGCAGCTTTTACATTAATTAATTATAAATGTGCAATAATTATATGAGCACACTTCATTGCATGGGTATACTCTACGATATGTACATATATGTATCTATATATCCGTGCGTAGTATAGACACGATGTAGCATTAATTTCTACTTTTAGATATTTTACCTTGATAAATAACTCTTTCATTTAATATTTAAAGTGTGGTTTTAATTTTTTAACAACTTATTTATACATTATCGTTTTTAAACTTTACTTAATTTTAATTCTAAAAGCATGCATCAGAATATTATATACGAATATTTATAAGTTTTAAAATATTAAAATGCCAATCGTCTTATATGTATATAATTTCGACAATAAATTATGTCGTTAAATCTACATATCTTTAAGCTGTTTTTTGTAAAAACCAATCACGTAATTAAATGTTTAAAAACATAAAAATCAAAATATCACATCATATTTAATTGTTTATATCATCATACTCGAATTGTTCATATGTTGACAGTGCATTTGCATTGCATTATCATCGGAACTTATGATATAGTCAAGCGCATTCAATCGAAATTTTCATATTTCGTATATAATGACCATTTCCAGTTAACTCGTTAATCTCAATTCAAAGCAATTATCTCAAACAACCCTAATAACCAAGTAAACTTTATTAAATCCGACAATTTTCGAGGCATACAATGCTTTGCATTCATCATTATAAACGTGATTACATTATTATCACCTTTACTTATTATAACGTAGAAATTTGTTTTTTACCGTTCGTAGTGCTCTTTTAAAGTAAATCACTGTCGATGCCGTGTTAGTTTTTCTTAAATTCGGAAAAATGACTCATTCAGGTTCGCAAATCAGCCTCAGTTCCGTTATCCATTTGATTTCATACTTGGAAATGAGCAAAAACGTCATATGTTGAATCAACTACGATATGTTGTAGGTTGCAGTCACGTTGATAATGATTTATTTTATAAATAACATGGTAACTGTAATTTTAAAATGTAACAATTAAAAGTTGTCAACTGAACCTGTTTCAGTTGCCACTAAATTGTTCCAATTAATTTTATCTCGATTCCAACACCATTGTATGCTCCACGTATCGAAGCAATAAATCGTAAATAAAGTAAAAACAAGGAAACATCTTTATAATATTTTATAAATAATATTTATAAGTGCCTCCTCTAATGGACAAAAAACTGGACGTACATTGATCATCTAATATAAGTATGAGTCTGGATGTCTATTATTCGTACGCATATCTGAATCTGAACAAGAAAGTACACCCAATTTACGTCCATGGTCAAATAGACGTCCACTGCTGATTGGGCTATACTTCTATGTGGGAAATGAATAACCAATGAAGATGTAAACATATCATCCTGTTACTTTGCTGTTAGGAATATAATCGTTAGTATCAAACAGTGACCTTATCAGATACCAAAATTGGTATGGAGCTACAATAATAACAATTAAAATAGAAAACTCAGTTTCAACACCTGTTCAAAGTAGTGCAGAAAGCAGAAATTAAAAAGGTAATTGAAATCTAGGTTTGAACAAGATCTGTGAGGTGTCTATCAATGATCTTGTCTATTCATTGATTTGCAGTCCAAAATCGACGAATGATCACTATCCTCACTGTTAAAAATGTCATGAAATTTAATGTACTGTACATTAACCCATTAAGGACCAAGAGGACGCAAAATGTACCACAAATTTGCGGCTCTCACTTTATATGAAAAAAAAAGTTTAAAACTTTTTCAAAAACCATTTCCGACGTAAAAATGATCCCTGTTTCAGATTTCAAAGCCCAAATTTGGTTATAGTTCACTCAACAAAAGTTACAGTTTAAAAGGCACATTTTATGAAAGAAAACGCGATTTTTTTAGAAAGAAACCATTTTTAATCACCATTATCACATGAAAACCGAGTGCAATTTGCCACGATACCCCA
>JAPYZR010005073.1:0-11283 GCA_030522945.1 Trichopria nigra
ACAAAATCCTGCTATGTTTCTAATTCATCAGTTGCTGATGCTAAGTCCTCATGTCTAAATTGGAACTCCAAAATTAAAATTGAACGCCCATGATTTGGAATACTTTCTTATGTTTACGTTCATTGTACATCCACGCTACGTCTAATGTACCAACTTTGTATATTTATTATTCGTATACAATGGTTATTCAATGAACATACTCAACAATGATAACTGGACGTACATTGGATATAACTGTAAATTCTACAATATAAAATGATATTTATAATCTATAAATTTTTGTCATTATTCATTATTTATAAAATCAGTAATGAACATTTCGTTTGGCTGAAGTAAATAATCGTCAAATTCGCGCTACTCTTCATTATTAATCGAGAGGAGACAGATACCAAGTGGGGTGAGAGAGGGAGAAAGAGGACTCGCGCTACTATGTAAATTGAAGAGGTTACACGGCTTTACATATTTCAACAGAACGCTAGCAGGGGATCGCAGGAGAGGTGCGAGGAGAGAGCGAAGCCACTCGAAAAGTGCAACCGAAGCGTTTCGTCGAGTGTTTTACGGGCAGCTTTAGAATTGTAGATTCTCTCTCTTTCTTTTCCCAGCAATTTATGGCCGATACTTCCTACGAGTTGCGGCCTGCTTCTGACGCCCGCGTCGCTTTTTCCGGCGTTTTAAACTTAAAATGCTCTTGGCTTTTTTTACCGAAACCGCGTCTGGAACTCGAAAAACATTCGAGTTTCTTCTTTAGAAATCCACCCGCAGCCGTGCCGCTCGACCCCCCCTTCGTATAATCGACACTCGGAGGCGGCGGTCGCCATCCTCGGTGTCAGAAACATTTCGGAATGGTGATGGATAGGCTGGCTTTCCAGCCAGACAGAGAACCTCGCTATTGGATTTCAATTGGAAAACGATTATTCTTGTCGAGTGACCAAACGCCTACTCGCAGTCGTCACCTCCATCCTCATATACTGACCCCCTTGTCTCTCTTCGCTTTTCATATTCCCGATCGTTTGTCATCCTTATTCCGGCTACAAGAAGGCGTTCGACAACTTTTCGCACTCGTCGCGACGAACAGAAATGGAACGCGTGCGGCCTTGACATCTTGTACCGAGTGCTAAACGCTCGATGATGTCAGTCCTTTACGTGACGCGAAAGCCTGATGTTAGTCGATGCCGACGATAAATTGCCAATCGTGGAAAGAAGCGGTAGAAATGGCGTGTTTACCAATAAAAGCCAACTCGACAAAATGTGATGTTAATAATATAAGCACGTCGCTAAATGTTGATCGAAATTAATAATAAAACGCTCGGACGAATTTATTAAACGAGTATGCGGTTCAGTCGTAACGAAACTGATAGTGGCTTTGATAGTAAGCGGAAATAACACCGCGGCGATACAGATAAGCCAAAACGCTGACCATATGCGTATGTTTGTACCGAGCCGCTACCTAGAGTGCACTTCTCTCCAGAGAATAGGTTCATAAATATTCCAACATTCATTTTTTATTTTTTAGAAACATTTAAAACTGTAGACTCATCGCAGGAAACGTATGTTTAACATGATTAAATTCGTAAACAGGAATTGATGCTGATGATACAACTTTTTCTCAAGTTATTCCATCCAGCAGTTTAATTCGATAGTCCGGTCTAAATTGATTCTAAAGAAATTTTGATTCTCAGAAATTCATAATAATGGCGATGATTATGATATTTTCCAAGCATAACGAAGATTTATTCGATCCTGTATTAACATGCCAAGAATTTTTCCTGGACTTATTCTCTGCGGCAGGGTATACGAAGAGATTACGAGAAATGTCATAATTGTAAAAGCTTTCTTTCCAACCCTAAAGCAAGACGCGGAGGAAGCAAATGAATAAAGCGGTTTGGACTAATAAAACAGAGGAATGATTTACGAACGGAAAGCGGCAATAACTATTTACGTTTTCGCGCGAAGGAAGTTCCCGTCTTAAAGCCTCGAAATTCTCATACCAAGAATAGAGACAGCCTTACTTACGGCCTACGGAATATGCGGTGAGACATGACCATGGCATTATGGCTGGTATGATATATTGTTATTAAATGGTCCCCCATCGACGCCGCACACGCGCCAGTGTGTATTACTTACGGACGCCTCTTCGCTCTATCTCTATCTTTCTCGCGCGTCCATTGTCTTTCTCTTCTGTAATGTCTCGATTCCTTTGCCGCTCTTATTTATGTTCACGCGACACGCGATTCCCATCTTCATCGTCTCGCTCCCACATTGGCCCATGGCGCTACCTTACCTTGCCGTTCCTCCTCTCCGCCTCTCTTGCCTTTATACACTATATACACCTCGTTTCTAAGATTGTAGCCGAGAAGCGTGAAACCATGCGCTGGACATTCGAGGTCTTTGAAAAATAAGACCCGATCGATTTCCTTCAACGACCTGCAAATTCGTTTAACCTGACCAACTTTGTATGCTTCTAATCCTTAAAGAAGGTACAAAGTTCACGTACAAAGTATACAAGTGTTTTTTCGTTGTAAAGTACGTATATACTTGTCCGTCATTTTTGTTTTGCCATTGCATGTAGAGATGAAAATGGGCACATCTTCTATGAAGAACTTGGAACGATGCTCTACTGTACCAGCTTCGTAAATATCTAGTTACGTAATCGTATTGAGATTGGATTGCCTTATTAATGGTTATACCAATAATCAATATATAGCAGCATTGACATCTCCCACCGGTATTATTTTAATTCGAGTTGCAGTTTTCCATCAGTCCAAATCAAAATAATCACCAAAGTAAATCGAAGTCCATGCGCAAAGTGATCAACAATGTAGAGCAAATACTAAGGGACGTTGCGGTTTGTAAATTAGAAATTTAAACACCTCCCCAATTAGTGCAAGTCCATCCAGACAAGGTGTTAATGTGGTCATTAGAACCGTAGCAAGCATTGTCGTTTATTGTCTAGCCCATGCACAGACATCAGACGTGATTCATCCCGAATTAAAAGTCGACAAATATTTCTCATAATCTCTATGTAATTGCATATGAATAATTTTAACCGAGGATCATAAAAATACACACGTCAGGAAGATAAATAAACATGTGGGAATTGCCATAATACGTATAAGAACATACTACTTCAGCGTAACGTCGAAAGAGCATCAGTTCGGAAATGGAATGTTTGAAAGCCAGCGGCAGAAATGAGTATTACCTTGAATTGCAAAGTTACGCAAATATTGAAAGAATGGTAAAACCGGTGACCGTTGCAAAATGAACCACGAGAGAACGCGCATCGTGTGGGGAAAACGTAAAGAAATAAGCACCGGTTGATTGAATAGCGTAACGGGGTGGTTGCCATTAAATAAACGCGGGAAGAGCGAACATACATAACGTACGCGATGAGTCGTCACCCGCTGCCAAACGTCCGCCACATATAGTTCGTCTCGGTTTCACTAGCACTTTTCGTAATGAACTAATATTTGCAGAGGCCATACTCTCGGCCCGACAGCGTCGTTACGCACCCCAGGTCCCACCCCCTCACCTATAGCCGTAAGGGGTCGCCAAGTTCTCCTCCCTCAAGACCACGACTCGATGCACGAGTTGCGGAATCGCGATTTCTGGCTCAGGTGTTTCCGAATAGATGAGATCCATTTTAGGAAACTTTTTTCATTAATAGTTTGCAGATAATGAAAACATTTCTATTTTTATAATTTTAAATATCGACAATTCTAAATGACTTTACAGTATTTATCGTCTCATTTAGTCGCTAAGAATAGAATTTTTAATCTCAACTGTGATTGTCGTATTAAATAAAGTGTAAAATATTCCATATCTCCTAATTGATAAAAATTAAGCAAAGGAATGTTTTAACGAGATAATTTACGAAAATGCAAATACATCATACAGGATGATGTCGATGTCGAAACTTTAGACTTCATACACCTAACTAGAAATACTAAAAATAAAATCGTCATTATGACAAGATTTTGGCACAAACGGTAAATCCTGCAGCAGCTAAATATGGGCGTTCTAACATAATTACGAGCCAAGTTGACTCGCCGTAGATAAGTTCGTTTGGTCTTTAATTTCACGGTACATTAGCGCCATCGGAGGAGGAGCGATTGGTGACGACCAGTCGAAAATTGACGCATTTGGTGTCGGCTGAGTATATATGTATATATATGTATATATATATATATATAAGACTTGAGAAAACGTCGAACCAAGTACAAATTATGCTTTTAATTAATCATCGTTTCCAAGTCGCTTGTTTTCTCTTTTTTTTCTGGCAGTCGCGTGCCGGCTTAGCTTGGGGATGGCGTCGTCGTCGTCGGCGTCGACGTCGCGTCGCAGGCGGTAGCATCCCGTTACCGAACTTGACGTGCTCTAATAATGCAGTAATAATAATAATAATAATGCACGGTGCCTTCCAAGAAACATTCACCGCCCACTCGCCTCTCGTTATTCTCTCCTATTTTTGTTCCATCGATATTTTTCTTAATTCGATATATACAACCGCTCTTTGCACCGACGTCGACGGTATACTTTTCATTCTGCGTGCTCTTTGACAATGTATTTTTAACTCTTGTGATTTTCATTAATTATTTTAGTCAACATTACGTCATCGTTCGATCGTTAACGATTCAGAGTGACGTTGATCAATTAGAAATGTTAATTAGACTGTTTCATGGTATAAAATCAAGTAAACAAGCATAAATTAAAAATGGAATTTTTCCTATAGGAATCTTCTTGGTTGAAATCCTGATACATCAGGAATTGAGAGACATCGATTGTGTACAAATATGATGTCATTTTTTTTAGTTGAGCGCATACTGATATGAACATTCGTCTAGAATGAAATCCCACGTTATAGATGTCGATGCTTGAGTTTGATGGAAAATCGGCTGATGATATTGACAGTAAATTTTGAGTGCGTAATGAAATCAATGAGGATGTCATGACTTGCGTCTGAGAAAACAACGAAAGGGAGAGACAATATGGAACGGAGAAGGGGGAATGAGAACAACTGAGCCGAGAGGGAGTTTACGAGTAGAAAGATTTACCGTTGGTACAAGAAGCGCGTTAACGTTTTCTATTCACCGTTATTATATTGCGTTTTATTACTTTCATTACCCCCATGAACCTTAATAGAAAGGACAATATGTTCTCGTTATTCCAATGGCTTATGTAAAGCATTCAGTTTTAAGGAATAAACGAACATATATATAGTAATTTTTTTATTATCTCATGTACGAACCCCGTGTAATTAGTTGAAGTAAAGAGTAAATGAAACGTTGATCGAAGTTGAAAGTGAATGAAGCGAGTTTTCGTGTATTCCTCAATCGTTTTAGCAGGATCGAGGCTGATGGAAGGTTTCTTCTTCGAATGCGGACAGATTAATTTGGCGGCCCGTCGGAATTTGGGCAAAACAGAGGAGAATCGCAATGTGACGTAACTCGTGAGGGAATCATCCGTCGCGATCGACACCAGTCGAAGATTCGAGTAATCGATTCGGGGAAGGTTTCGAAACCTGTCGCTTATATCAAGAGCAGATTCCGTATGCCTATTTATTCGATGCAGGCGTTTTCATGGCCTTAAACGTGCACCGGGACACGCGATCGATCGTCGATCGATGCCGATGTTACGCTTCGAAGACGAGCAGCATCGAGTCGGGCTTATAAATAACGCAGGTGCCAAGAAATTAAAAATTCGATCAGATATTCGGGCCGGGGCTCTTACGAAAACACGTCGCGTAACATAGCAATTTGCCGATAAGTTCTATCCTATAATATCTACCACTTGATTTAACGTTTCCCCCGATGGCGATCCGAATTTCCCTTACTGCGTCGACACTTCACACCTACTACGCCGATCGCGGGGTTCGATCGGTCACTCGCGCCATTATTTACAACGGAAAAAAACAAAATAAATAAAAAACGTTATTGACAATAGCGATGCCGATATAGGTACTCTTGAAGGGAAAATGATGCCGTTTCGTGATTCGTGATGTTCTGTATTCTAGACAATGCCCGGGGTCAGTTTGAAGGTTTCCAGACGGTTTCTCGTTTGATCGTGTGCTCATAAGAAGACAAAGTTGCCTTCGACGTAGCCTTCTTCATACTATGTTGGTCCCAGCAGTCCATTGTTCTCGCATGTTTAGAAGCGATTACAAAATGAAGTAGGCATTTTGAAGTAGGCTGTCACGGAGACGAACTTCCGAACATGCATGGAGCCGCGGTCTGGCGTCGGCCAGACACGTGAGGAGCTTCGCAGTTCTCGTTGCGTCATTCCTTCGACTTCTTAAAAATTGTTAATTACGGCTCTGCCGGTGGTTAGATCCCTTGAGCTTTGGAGTTTAAAGAGGTGATAGAAGTTGTATCGCTTTCGGTTGGAAACGTATATATATAGAAAAAAGAATAATAATACGATAATCTGAAAAGTCTTCAATTTGCAATCAATCTTCCTTCGGTTCGAATCTGATCTAATCTAATCACGGACAAAATACACCTTTCGACGTTTCGATGCATACTAGAGATCTTTCACATTCATCATCCTTCGCTCGAGGCCCAAATTGGTCAGTCGTTATTTCATGGAATACTTCGTCCCCCAAATTGTTTCCGTTATAAAAATAATAAAGACGTATATAAGGAGAAAGGATGACTCCGATCAGATTCCGAGCAGATTCCGAGCAGATTCCGAGCCGAGACCGTTTAGGGTCAGTTCTGTAATTAGATATCAACAATTATTATCGCTATCGCCAAAACGATATTCCTTGCAAATAAAAGCGCCGTTTGGTCCAAATTAAAGAAGATCGTCTTAATCGCGGCGATAATTTTCTATATCGAATTACAGAATCACGAGGATTAAAATTGCCTATATCGCGGCCATTTATTAAATTTGGGATAGTTAATAATGCTCAAAACTGAGGAACTACAGACGTTCAAACAATCATGTAACCCCTTATTATATTCGGTCCCTCAATTATAGTCATCTTGAAAACTTTCTCGGCTTAGCCAAAATAAATAAAAAGCCAGACGATCAAACCGCAAATGTAATTAGCTGAATTTAATTAAAAATTGCACGTTTTTTCGTCTGTCGGTACTCGCGTATACGTGTGGCCGGTGCGCACGATGGACGTTTAAATGTTGCTTAAACATTGCTAATTTCCACTTGGCACTTTTTTCGTAGAGATTTTGTGACCTTTCGTGACTTTTCGTTGGAGCAATTTCGTAAAATAGGGCAAAATCGACAGGCCATCGGGAGAAGCGCTTAATAAAGCTCGTTTAGGCGGAATGACGCAAGAGTCCGCGGGCACTCTTGATCACGGGATCTTTCCATGTTTCGAGGTTGCGGTAAATTATTCGATTACACGTGTATCCGTTGACAGGTCGGATGAACACTCCCGCGAATGCGCCAGCGAATGAATAAACGGCAGAAATGCGCAACGAAAACGAACAACCGAGTCCGGACTTCGCATCAATCATATAAGCCGCGGCGTGAATACGCGCCGTGTGTACGGCAAACTCGGCACTCGGCACAGCACATGGCAGATTTAGCTCCACGGAGCGTGTCGGCGTCGACAGTTCATTTGAACGCAATTAGCGTCCCGGCAGACGTCGACGCGGCTTGCCGCGCTATCAAACGGCCGATCGCGAATCAAATTATCCGGCTTTCCCGCGCTCTCTACTCGTAAGCCACCCACCATTTCGAGTGCAATTGCACTGATAAAATGCTCAATTATATACACCGAGAAGAGAACGAGAAGGCGAAATACGGTACTTTAACAGACACGAGGAAGTCGAGAGGAAATTCTTTTGCAACGCTCTGATGCGAAATGCGCGGGAAAGCAAAGAGTTACAATGTACCATAATGTTTATGACGAAAACCGCACATTCAGACGTTATAACTCTCATATATACAGGGACAATGTAAAACAATGCAGATTATGAAAACGAATATGTACAAAATTACATCCAGGACCAACATTTAGATGACAGATCGGGTGTTTAATAATGTAACTGGCCCCTAAATCTTTCTTGTAATTTTGTGTTCCCAAAAGGTGTAAACATTATGTCAAAGTACGCCCATGGATGTAGACAAAACGTAATTTGTTTTTATCGTAACTCATAATGCAGATCAACACCGACGACGGAGTTGAGCTCTGAAATATCGACTTTCCCCCGTACATCGGTTATTCCAATTTTAAGGCCTTTTTATGCGCAAAGTAATAAGTGAATTTCTCACACTTGGGCAATCCTCTATCATAAACCACAAGAAGGCGCAGCCAGTTTTATGAATATTATTTTCTACCAGCAGATGTCTTTTCCGATAAGACGTCGTTGCCGTCGACGTAATTAATGACATCTTCGGGTAAAAACAAGAGAGACGGAGCGAGCGGATAACGGAGAAGGCGAAAACGGAAGGGAAGGTCTAAAGAGCGACAGCTAGATAGATATAGACAGAGAGAAGTAGAGAGGATCAGAACGGCGAGGGTGGAGGAACGTCCAGGAAGAGGGGGTTCTGATGTAGGAAAGAAGGGCGGCTGGTCGAAGGGTGGGGAGAATATTATCTGATAAGATACCGCGTATCCCTATTGCCTCCTTCTCTCCCTTATACTCCCTTTCAGGGACCGGTGCGAGGTACGAGCGACAATGCGCGCGAATTGTGCCTGGATGACTGGGTAATTTTAAAGACAGGATGTCGACATTAGCCAAGTCGTAGAGCGAGCATTGATACCGAATATTCTCGGGTGTATCTATGAGGCGATCATTAATATTACTTACCGCACCTTCACTAAGGGAGATTGTAATTTGTGGATTTGAATCTCGAATACCTGGATCGACATCTAAGTCTTTTTACAACAATTCGCCCTAATCATCGGGACAGTCTTGAAACTTGCAAATAAACGAATCGATATCCTGTTTTAACCATTGACATTTTTATTGGTTTACTTATGCACATTTAAAGCATTTCTCTCATAGTTGAATCTTAAAGATGATGTCATTGGTTTCCAAAACTATAAAAGATTTCCCCGGGTTATGCAGTAATTGAACGTCACGATATTAAAAATT
The DNA here is from genome assembly GCA_030522945.1 of Trichopria nigra. NCBI lineage: Eukaryota > Metazoa > Arthropoda > Insecta > Hymenoptera > Diapriidae > Trichopria > Trichopria nigra. The sequence goes on from JAPYZR010005073.1 coordinate 9,060, forward strand.
TCCATATGGTATGAATGAATTCGTGCACATGAAACACATGGTCTCTGCAGACAATAAAACAATATGGTTAAACGGCCGAAAATTAGATAGTGAGGTAGCGTATTTGTCCACCTGGCAAAAATACGTGAGGCTGTCACGGAGTAGGTAGCTCAGGGAACTGCCTGAAGTTCTAGTATGATTAAAAATTAAATTACCTTATGTTATTAATTATATTATACTATAAATGGAAAAAGACTCATATCATTATTACGTTTATAAAGCTACCCACCAAACATAAATGTATAACAGGTATATAACGACTATGTAACATTTATGTAAAAAGTAACAATTGTATAAATGTTACCTTAACGTTACTTTTTGTGTTTGCAGGGTGGTATCAGATAACAAACATTTGTTACATAACAAAAGAGATTCTCATTCAAAACACTCCAAAATAAACAACTGCTTTACGACTGTACCTCCCCAGCTACAAAGTAAGATCGAAATGCAGTTTGGACGAGAAAATTGCTACGTCTTCTAATGGGCACTGCCATAAAATACCTACTTCGTTCGTTTTCCTTTTGCCGTAAAGCCAGACGGCCGAAATTTCAGCACCTGTAGTAAAACTGCCCTGATATCATCTTCGATTTCACTGACCGACTGTCCAGTATGTGAATGCATATTTAATTTTCTAGCGGTTTCAAGGAAATGAACGATTTGCCCATTCATGGTCGATTTGTCGGGTCTCATTTAGCATATTTTATATACATATATATATATGTGGGTGTTTGAAATGTTCTCGCGGATCGATAGCTCTTTTGTCCATGCCGAAATGAGGGAACATTGACGAATTAGCATAAACAAATCATCGAGATTAGAAGCGAGAAATACAGTGGATGTCAAAGGAAATGACCGAACACAATGCCGCGATCTGTTAAAGGGGTGTCGATTGTCTCGCATTTAAATTCAACTGAATTTCAAACATTCCGCATAATAATGCCATGACGTAGCGTTGCGCGATTTTCGATGTTTCAAACAAGACCCGTGGAGGCATTTCACGTGCTGGCAGCTTAAACGATTGCGAATCCATTATTCCTGCGAAATGCTTAAAAATAAATTCCGAATAATGTATTCATCCGTCCGAGTATCGAAGAGACGTTGCAAACTCGAGGCGCGTTCGCCGCGCCGTGTAGCGAGAAGGCGGGGGGGAGGTAAACAAAGGTTTACATCAGCGTCAGTCGCAACAAGTCCGATTTCGTCCGGAGCTCTCTCTTCACATGAATATTCACGGTGTTCGTTCGTCCGTCCCCTTTCGCACCCCTTTCACTCGCACCCCGACGGTCCATTGCGATCCATCGAACGGCGACCAGTCAAAGGCCGAAATCACAATACGCGTTTGTCCGGTTGACGAGGCCGGTGTGGGAGCAGTAAAGCAAATATATAGAGAGAGAAAGAGAGAACGAGACTCTAGCAAGAGAATTAGAATGAGAAAGAGGCAAAGAAGGAGGAAGAGATTGAGACTATGTGTGCGCACATGTGTACGTGTTTGCGGGTGGACGAGAGAAATCCAGAGTCACTGTCGCGGTCTTTCCAGTCGCCCAATTGAAAATAACCATTTTAGCTATTCACGAGGATTTTTCCTTCGCGATATTTAGATGCGGTTTTTAAATTGCAATTTACAGTTTGATCTTCGTATAAAAGCAAAGTAAACAATGATTTTGGGTGAAGTAAGCAAGCGCCTATAAAAAACAAAAACGCGATTCTACAATAGTCAAACATTTCATTTTGTATAATAAAATCATAGCTGTATAATAAATATCCTGGGGGATGATCTGGAATGGCACGTTTGTTTCGTAAATATTTTTACATCCCATTCGAATATTAAGTAACGATCTAGAGTATTGTTACGGTAATGAAACCTCGTATATTACAATAAGCGAGGCACGTGGCCCACCTAACCAACAAAGGAACTGATGAGCCTAAGCAGAGAGTAGAGCTAACGGGAAGCCAGCCGTGGTGGTGGTAGGATGTACTTAAATACAATATCGATGCGATAAAGTAGGGGTGGGAAGACACGAACAGAAATCGAAGCAATATGAAATACGACAGAAGGTCAAGATGTAACAGTAAATGATTAAAAATTGATCAATAACATTTGTCGATTTTACTCCAAAATATCTGAAATATCACTCTTAAAGAGTAACAATTAACTCTTTTTAAGAGTTGCTTATAATTTTCACTCTTT
>JAPYZR010005074.1:0-12620 GCA_030522945.1 Trichopria nigra
ATTTTATTTATTTTATTTATTTTATTTATTTTATTTATTTTATTTATTTTATTTATTTTATTTATTTTATTTATTTTATTTATTTTATTTATTTTATATATTTTATTTATTTTATTTATTTTATTTAATTTATTTAATTTTGCAACGATATTGTTCATATAAATTTATATCTGTAATGCATTTGGTACCTTATGCTTCGGTATTTTTCATACTGACTTTATATGAACTGCAAGAGGACCTTATATAGTCCTTATCCGTACGGTATATAACTAAAGTGAACAAATAAAACAGAAATAATCTTAAAAGTTACACTGTGTGTTTCTATACATTGTACTTCATCGCCTCCGTATATTGCTCAAAAAATGTTTGTATAGCTTATAATCTTAAAGATATATTTCAAATGCGGTTATCTGATTAATTATAGATATCACATTTAGTGGCGCTTTTTTTTTGTAGATAGTTTCTTATAATAAAAAGTTACACTTTTTTCATTTATTAAAAACTAATGTTTTTGTTCTGGAGTGATATCCTTGATTTTTCTCTCTTTTTTCATCGTGACGAAGAAACTAATTAATTCTTCTAAAAAGAGTTGTTCATTTCGAGGTTCATTTATCGCTTCTCCGACAATTTTAGGGTGAAGAAAGAAATAAGATATATTGAATAAATATTGCTTTCAAAATTTATTGCGCAGTTAATATATTATATCTAGTTGTAAGAAAATTTTGTAACTATATAAATCATAATAATATTAACTGTTAACGTTTTCCTCTCGGTGTATATTATAAGTTTGCATTATTTCATTAGTTTCCTCCCTTTGGTGTGTTGTTGTGTAAAGTGTATAATGGATATTAGGAACAAAAGTCGGTTAAGATGATTCTACAATAATCAATTAACTAAGGTAAAATCATAATGTAAAAATTAATTAATAATTTTAAGTTTATACCGGGCGTATCAACTAAAGTAGTGAATTTAACATATATTTTATATACTCTCTAAATTTCATGGAGTGAAATTTCACTCCAAGAAATTTAGAGAGCATATATCATTTCCATATCTTTTACCGAAATTGTTAAAAAATCTTTTTTTCTCTCCGATTTGTACACTTCTTTACGCATAAAATATTAAAACACAAGAAAAAAAAATCTAGGACGAATCATGGAAATATTTGGCAATATACAATTTTCTACGTTATCGATAGTAGAGGTGTAATCGATCATATCAGTAAAATTTTCCGTAATATGTACATAGTATAGGAACCTAATGATGATTCAAACTTTTTATAATGAAACAATTATAATATATATATATATTTATTTACCCTCACAGAAAAAAATATGTTCGGTGTCCGAAATGACACCCAATTGGGTGTAAACCCCAATTTTTTTAGTGTTTACACCCATTTTTTTAGTGTGAACAATATTTTTTGGTGTACATTTCCGTAAGGGTAGTTATTTATTTACACATTGATTTTTTATAAATATAGCAAACAAGAAAAATATCATTTAATAATTGCTTGCAATATATAATATCATATTATTTATTAATAAAAAATATTTTTATCATTTTTGTTGGACTTGATTTTAACCGTTTCAAACTTTTGAAGTTTTGAACATTTTTACAGCCTTTTTATATCGCTGTCTTTCTTTTAATTTATTTCAATAGATACTAAAAAAAGCCTTAAGTTTTAATATAAATATGTAAAGTCTTAAGTCTTTTATACTTAAAATAAGTTTCCTTTTTGAATTTTGAATGAGGATGAAAAAGAAATGAAAGTTAAAATCGCACCGACGACGATGACTATTATTCAATGAAGGCCACCTTTGACCGGTAGGATGAATTTTGCAAATATTTTTTGTTGTAATATACCTTATCATTTCGTTCTGTGGTACTGAATTAGCCTTATAATTAACTCGAAATTCTGAATTGTTTTTAGTTAGAATTGACTACCATTTTTACTGTCACTCTAAAAATAATTGGTAACGGAGCAGGGAATGTGACTGAATCTTAATTGTCAAGTTATATATTTATTACCGTAAATTAGTCATTAAGGTGTATATAACCGTACGAGTTTTATAATTAGTTTTCTTTTCAGATGCCATCGTCAAGATATAATTATGCTGAAGTTCGAAAACATTGAAGTATAAAATAAATATATAATAATACGCCTGTTATTTCTTTATTTTCCCTCCCAAAATGATCAAAAACATATTTTACTTCTCTCTTGTTTTATACATTCATTTCTTTAGACTTCAACGTTTCGAATATAAAACGTAATTGATTTTTTCGCCATTCTCTGATTAATAATGACTAAATAAATATCAATTTATTGAAATTGGATTGTGAAAATTACGGTAGTATTAATAACGAACAATTAATTCAGATTCGTCGTCTAAATGTAATGAAGAAGTTAAATTGAATTACTCTGGATGCACTTCAGAAATATTTTCAGGACGTAATCGCAGTCTCGGTTCGACCTATGCCATGCATCTAATAAAGACAGGGTTTACCTCCGGTTTTCTGTTGGGGGATATTTCTGAACGCTTCCCTTTATAGCTCCGTTTTGCTTGCTACACTTTATGCTTTTTGTGCACATTCTGACGTTTTGTATTGGCGTTATTCGCAATGAAAACGTGCACTCAAAAAGATGGAAGAAAATACCAAATTTGTAAAAATATACAAAAGATTATGATAAAAATACAAACAAGAATAAATTATATAATACACGAAACGTACATTATCGTGAAATGATTAAAATATACAATTTACTATATTTTTGAAAAATATGCAATAAAAATCAGGAGGTAGTCTTAAAAGTTCTTATTGGGGTGAATTTTCACTCTTTAAGAGTGACATATGACAATTTTAGAATTGAAAATTTTACTCTGTTTTGAAGTGAGATTGAGAATTTACAGAAAAAGTGAAATGTCATTCTCCTCAAAGAGTGAAAATGCACTGTTTTGAGATAGAGGCTCAATTTTTACTTTTTATGGAGTGAACTTTCACTCCAAGAGATTCATAGAGTACATTTTGAGATTTGTTCATTACCGGCAATGGTTACTGCAGCATGATGCTCAAAATTCGGAGTTCAGCCATGTGCCTGAACAATTTTTTTTTTTTTTTTGTTTGGTGTTTGTATACTTTTTATGTCTAAAGTAGTAGGTAACAATAATCCTATGAAATAAAAAAAAAAACTACATGATTTTCATTGGAATTCAACGTTTCGAACTTCAACATCATGATTCAGAGCAAATTTCTTTTTGCAATAAATAAATAAAAATTAAAACGACAACAAAAAATATCATCAATATTTTAAAGATAACCTTGAAAATCCTTGAAGGTTTTTTAACTTAATTTCTCAACGTGATTGATAATCGTTGTTATCAGCGCATTAACACACTTAATAACCCAAAGATTACTCCATTTCGTTCTTTGTAGGAAATTGTTGTTGGTCGATACGACGAAATTGTTCGATATCAGACTAAATCGTTGGGATCGTACTTTACAAAAATAAAGTAAAGTAAAGTAAGTTCTATTTGCGGGAAATTCATTATTCCGTTGTTTTTTTTTTTTGAGTCGCTGTGTATATGCGAATCTGAGGTTATAGTTTTGTTAAATTCAAGATGACGGATCCAATATGGCTGGTGCAGAATATTAAATATACATCGATTTTTATATGATTTTCAGAATTGCGAATCCAATATGTATATATATCTGTAGTGCACATTTCAAGTCAATTGAAATACTTTTCAGCCGACAAACATTGAAAATTTTTGTTTGGTAAATTCATAAACTCTCGGTTTTTCGTCATATTTGTTTCATCTGAGAAATAAACGACAAAAACCAAATCCGACATTATTTTTTATTAGTAGAAAAATATCAATTTTATTCACTCCGACTCCAAAATTCACAATTTCACGAGTGTTCGAAAAGGCACACAATTCTATTGAGAGAAACGATGGAAAAAAGAGAAACGGAGCAAAATTAAGTCACGAACTATCGCAATTTTAAGAAAAGCAATAAATCCAAACCCGTACTACTGATGGAATCACCCAAGGAATGATAATCTCTCTCCCGTATGTAAAAATGTGTTCTAAAAGCGCACCGAACGAAACCAGTTCCCGACCCACCATTTCCTCCCCGTCTCGCACGATCCACGTTCGATTTAAAAGCGAACAAAAGAGACGAAAAATCACTACTCGTTTCCAATTCAATAATGAATTATCACGATACATCGTATAAACAAACATTTCCGCCGTTTTTTTGGACATCTTTCACTTTTGACGCATCCGTGACACTGGCGGATGCGTAATCGGCAACGGTGCATCGCGACAATGTAAACAATCCATGCACCCGGTCCCGCACCGTTCCCCGTAAACGTCCATAAACTTTTCCTTCGATTCGACGTACCTTCTTCATTATCCCGTGCTCTCTGCCGTCTTTTTCTAATCCTTCGCTCTCGGTGAGGCGCGAAAGCTCCGAAATTCAAAAAGGAGCAAAAATCGTTTTGCTGCACGTCAAAATATTATTTGTAAACACGGCCGCAGACGGCGCGAAACTTGAAAACATTCCTGGAATTTCGCGGCAATGCTCTTTATCAGTCTCCGGCGCACCGTCGCCGTTGTCGTCGCCTATACGTGCATACATGCATATAATCGAGGAGGAAGGAAGTTTCACGTTGCCGGCGTTCCGATTTCGCCGCACAGCGTAAAAAAAAAACAGTGATCGAAATAAAAAGTAACGCACCTATGTAGACGACTTCCATCTTGGAGTCAGCGAGAAATGCTACGTTGACGTAATAAATCCAAGGGCACGTATGAGAGTAGAGAGAGAGAGAGATATAGATGGAGCGAGCGAGATGAAGTTTAAAAAGAAGAAAGACACAAACACACACACACACGCACAGACAGGGGGCCCACTCACATATTCACTTTTTATTGCCACTTTTTTGCACCGAAAAATCACTCCGGAATCGCGCAACACTCGCGGAACGGAGCGCGGAACCGCGTGTGTTGAGGTTAGGTTGCGGCTGGAGTGGACGACGGAGTAGTATAAGCACTTGTTGATTCTCGTCGACTGTCAAGAAGGAAGAAGGCACGAGTGCATATGGTGCGCGCCGTTTTTCCCCTCCGCAAGGTCTCCCCTCGCGCCCAAGGAACGTCGACTTTTCTCTCGCTCTCTATATTACCACTGTATACACGCGCGCCGTACAAATTCCGTAAAAACCGATCGCGAATGGAGTTCGGCCGTTTAATATATATATACAAGCGGATGTATATATACGCGGTAAAACGGGCGTCGAACGACTAACCGGCGTGGAGGTGCTCGAAACTCACCGTACACGAGACGCACTGTGCCGCGATCTCCGCAATACTGTTGCGCGCTGCGGCGGCTCGACGAATCGGCAACGCCGGTTTTACTGCCGTCCACGTGGCAACCTCGCTCTAAGGCCCCGCTCTTATATATACGTATATATATGCCCCCATCGTCGTCAAAGAAAACGACGAGTGAAAAGAAACAGATTCATACAGGAATACTCAGCCGTGAGCGAGAAGGGCATATACGTATATATATATATATGAGAGAAAAGGCACAGTCGAATGCATATATATACTTACGTGGGTATATCATCTCTCCGCCTCCGTCAGAAATGCGGGACGATTTGAATTTCGAATCGACGAGAAATGCGTAAGGTGCAAGTAGCAACCGTCTTTGCGCGCCATTGTCGTAACCTATTCATTTGTTTCAAGGTTCAAAAACCTGTAGACTTTTTCGCGGCGGGTGGCAAACGTGCGGATAACCTTGATTCGGGCACGGATTCACCCACTAGAATGCACATCTATATGTAATACCGTATTACTCGCAAAATGTTATTATATACTTGACGGAGAATAAGGATGCGTGTAAAGGTGCATTTCCATGAGCGCCAATAATGCAGGACATCACGTGACCGCAGTGTATGAATAATACAAGAACTGCATGTAATAAAGAAAGTGAAAATTATGAGGTCTTTATCGTTTCTCCGTCGTTTCATTCCCCGATGTGATCGTGAAGAACATAAAGTTCGATGTGATGTCATCCGTCATAGATAATACATGCGATATCGTTATATATACATAAATATATAACGCTAATTGCGGCATTAATTTTGACTTCGGTCGGCCCACTTTCCCATGCAATTATGTTAAAATGTAGTGGAATAACTTAATACTATATAACCAGTGCCTATTTTAACATTGCTCTTAAAAGGAAAACTTAGCGAGTGTATATATAGTTCTCAGAGGAATGTGCTGTTATATATAGGGATTATGAGGGTTTCAGGCTTTTTATGCTCAATATTTTAAGAACAAAAGAAATAATATAGTGTAGGTAGATTCGGTAGCCACGCGTGCACCTGAATTTTAATATTACCGTAGGCCTACACAAAACGAACTGGTGTTCCGTGATCGCATCACGCGATAGTTCATGACTTAATTTTGCTCCGTTTATCTTTTTTCGTTTCTCAACTAAATGGGAATGTGCCTTTTCGAACACATAATGTATAAAATTGTGAATTTTGGAGTCAGTGAATAAAACTGATATTTTTCGATACATAATTTCGAAATAAAAATTCATGGGTTGAATTTGGTTCTTGGAAATGAAATTAACCAATTATAACCGGTATTATTATTGATATTTACTCAAATGAGAAAAATATAACAAAAATATCGAGAGTACGTGAATTTTGAATGTCGCTCTTTCGAATGGCGTTGAGTCAATTTTTTGAAAATTGAAATTTTCAATATGTTTTTTTTTTTTTTAAAATAAACGTAAAAAAAGAGTTTTCGACGTATTTTTTTGTTTTTTCATAATTTTGTTGGTCGATAAGCATTCCTATTGACTTCAAATGTTACATAAATGTACATTACAGATATGTACAGGGATCGGTCACAGAAGATTTTTGTAATTATTGTAAATATATACCAAAATGGTGGTCGATACGACGAACATTTTTGGAAATCGGGATAAATCGTGAGGATCGGATACAAAAGTATAACTACTCGCACGACATTCATTCATATTACTTCTGGGTTTTTTGGAGTCGCTGATTATGAAAATGTGACCAGATTTTCAAAATTCAAAATGGCGCATCCAATATGGCGGGTACAACATATTAAAAACTTACCGATGTTCATGAACTTCGGTATCCTCGTACTTTGTATCAAATACTAACGATTCAGTGCGATTTCGAAAAATTTCGTCGTATATCCACCATTAATGTTGTTACCGTGCGAATTTTTACCGACAGTACTGTATGCCGAACCGCAGAAAAACTATATAGGTGACAAATGTTCGAAAAATTCAATGTAAATCGAACAAGAATGCCATGAACTCGACGAAAATGGGAAATATTTTCGACAATATATAGTCAACAGTGCAACAAGCCACGTGTCTTTTTTTTTTTTTATTGAATAATAAAGCGCTTAGTACCTCTAAAGAGAGGTTATTAGGCTACACTTAAAATACATGATTAATAATTACATAATAGATGAAATATCATATTTTGAGATTACAGCTTTCGAAGTATTCAAACAATATCTAGCGAGAAAATTTCATCGCATTATTGTCACTTCTCTTGTAATTAAATCCATCTAAAGTAAGAACATATATTAAATAATTTTTCGTTATATTGAGTTCAAAAGTATCGCACCAACGAATATATATATATATATATATATACATATATATAGGCAAACATAGAACTCTAGAGCTTATAATAAAAGGAAGATGGGACTGGGAAACCGAAGGATAACAAATGTACTTTACATAAGAATGTCTTTCTTACTCTCATTGCAGATATATATATACTGGTCGAAAAGCATTATATATATATATACGTTGGTATTTATATTTCGGACCCAAAATCAGAAGGACCGATCGCTCACATGCTGAACAACAATCGCCACGTTAGGATTAGAATGCTGACCTCCCTTATCGTTCAAGTCGTATCGAAAGAAAGTCTTAACTAGTTCCTAGTTTGACAAAATTGTATATAAAAAAGTAATGAGTAAATTTGATCTACGATCAATGTAAATGACATATGTGCTTTTACTTATGTTAATGTTTTCCGAAATCACATCTACTATTATTTTCCCAGCAAACACAACTTCTAAACCGGCGTCAAAATGTCGTAAAAATGCTGTCTGAGTCGCGTCCATATGACAACATTTTAACGTCTTTTTATAGTTCGTGTTTGCTGGGTGGAACATGTCTGTTCGTTTTTAAGAGAATGTTCATAGTTAAGGGTTGTAAATAGAAAGTAATTTCTGTGTTCTAAATTCTCGATATTCTCTTTATATAGAAATTCTCTACTCAGGCCTATCGTTGGAATATTATTTACCGAAATGACGTTTGAAGAATAATCTGAATTTATATAAAAATAAAAATGCAAGATTTCATCTCTAAAAATTAAAAATTTCAGCAATTTGTAGCAATTATCAATTCCTAAGAGTAACGAGAGGTTAATTGAATTTCTAAGAATGTAATAGGCATAATCGTGAATGCAAATTAAAATTGCTAGTGCAGCGCTTATAAAGATACACTTATCGTTTAGCTTGCATCAAATTCCGCAATTAACATTACACGGCACGATAGATATCACTGAAATTAATCCAAATTCCAATTTGAGAATCGGCAATGCTGTTAATTGGCGCTATATGTAGGGAACGGCAGCGCTCTGGGTTAATGACACTCGGATTATTGAGTGAGTCACTCGTCAGATGCCGGCTCGAAATTATGTAATCTTTTAACATTAGGATTACTCTCTCATTTTTTTTCTTCCTTGTTCATTCGTGTCTTTTATTATTATAAAAATCGTTTTCACTACTAATTTACTATAATTTCATAGAATCATTAATTATTGTTTACATAATTTACTAATTGAATACTTTAGAAGAACGATTTATTCATTTTTACATATTCGACATATATATACAGTTCCATATATCTTATTGTAACGTGGAAGAATGTAAATAAAACATTTTATCGCACAATTGATTTAAAAGATTTCACTAATTATTAAATAATTAATTAAATTATGATTCCAAAATATTTAGTAAATAATCAATTAATTTCGACTATTTTACTCTAATTAACATCTAGTTAATTTAATAATTAGTTGGAATTGATTAATAATTTAGAACAGTAATGAATTAATATAATTACTGCGAATTTTACCAAAATAATTTAGAGGAAAGTACAAAACGCACATACACATATATATATTTACGTGTGAATTTAGAAAAAATGAAATATGTCGTTAAATTTCCGATGCGGTGGCATCGGAAATTTAACGATGACGGTCATCAAAATAGCCATTGGTCACCGAAATATCCACTTTATGCTCATGAACGTCATCAAAACAGACATTTTACATATTTATATATATATATACGTAGCTTATTTCACCTGAGAAGCTTCGTGCCCAAAATTACGGGGACCGACCCGTGTAGGTATAGGTTAACGACCATTCGTACCTAGCGCTTACAGGATGTCGATCGCTCTTTTCGTTTGAGACAAACGATTATCAATAGATATACAAATATCGAGTGGAAATCTTGACCTATGATAGACGATAAATGTTCATCTATATATATATAAATATATATATATATATATACATATATATAATATTAACCTATTCGATCAAATTGATCATGTTCATCCTGCCCTATTCATCCTGGCTTCTATTAAAAACTATAAAAAATAATAGTTTTTAATAGAAGCCCCTGAAGAGGACCCACAGATGTGGTCGAAACGTTGGGCAGGATGAAGATGATCAATTTGATCATGTTCAAGAAATTTGTAAAAACGAACTGTAATGGCCATTTGCAAGAAATATTTATTTTAAAATATTAGTTTGTCAGCTCATTAAACAACATAAATGTAATTTAATTACATATTATTATTGTATATTTTTTCATAGTTTTTCAATAAATCTGAAGAGGGTTACAATGATGACCGAAACGTATATATTGTTGTTCAAACCATCTTATCAAGTTTTATGTCTTAAAATAAAGAAATTATCAAAATAAAAAAAAAAATATATATATATATATATATATATTATATGCATGTATTTATTTATTTATTTATTTAAGTTATTCAATGAAATTCTTCAGACAATAAAGTATTCATTTAAATAAATGTATTTTTTTTTATACAAAAGTGTATTCATGTTGTAAGTAAAGTGATGCATATATATATTGCGTCTAAACTTACGGAAAAGTATACCGAACATTTTTTTTCTGTGAGGGTATTCAATGAGAAATGTTATTTTGTTGTAATGTTACTTTTTCTTAGATTACAAATATATAACAAAGAATGTGGCACAGTCGGAACTCAGTTTTCTATCAACTTCTTTAAAAGTACCTTTTGTAAACTGAAACATGTATGCATGCGCGGCAATTATTCATAAGTCATCAGGTGGAAATCAATGAGAAAATGAGCACGAGAAAATGTAGTGGGACAATTAACGAAAATCAATAACAGAAAAATCAACTACTTGCTGAGGAATGTTTTTATTTTCTAAGCTGAAACATATATATTAGTTTAGGTTAATAAAAAAATCGAAAATCAAACTATTTTACCATGACCGAAAAATAAATAAAATCATATTATTATTACCATTTAATAAAAGTCAGAAAAAAATAAAATAAATTTAAACAACAAATGTATGAACCGGTTGAAAAATGGAACTCGACAAAACAGAACGCGAATGGCACGGACTTTTTAAAAATATTAAATTCTAATTTTTTAAATTGCGAAGTTAAGTAATAAAATTTTCAAAAACATAGATTTAATCAATGAAATGTTGAATTAAAAAATCAGAATCAAAATAAAAAAAAAAATATTGGTAACTCACGTATCGTATTTTTTTAAACTGAGAAGAATTATTAAAAGAAATTCAATTTGATTTCAAATTTGTTCATAAAACTAACCAATGACGGAAAATAATACAAAAAAAAAAGAATACAAAATAAACATTGTTTTATTCAAAATTATTCAAAAATTATATTCAGACATTAAGGATAAAATATCATAATAAATAAACAATTAACAATACAATGCAACAATAGACATTAAAAATACATACATACAAAAAAAAAAAGAATAAGAAATGAAAATTCTCTTAAACAATAACAATGTAATATAATCATTGCCTTGCGAAGGGCAGTATTTCAATCAATCGAAAAATAACGACAAAAATTGTAATTCGCATTAGCTTAAAGTACATAAAATAAAATACAAAATAATAAAAAATAAAGCAAAAATTGAATAATTATTAAATGTACAACTTTAATCGTCATTGTTTTCTCTACGAACAATTATAACCTACAAGCGTTTGTCCAGCGAAAGCTTGCATCAAACATCAAAGCAAAATGATTTATCACTATTGTTCTAAAATACTTTCACGAATTGCAAAAATATTTACGGTCCAAACAAGCAATCACTTGATAAAACAATCATCCGTCCATCATCTATTTACACAATACACACTGAATTAATCGTTACTCTTCAAGCACCCATTGTCGTCTATACGATGAAAGGAAAGCCAGTGAAGGTTATATACACTACACATAAGTATAAGAAAGTATAAAAGAATAAAAAAAAAAGCGACTGGAAACGTAATGAGAACAAACGCAAAAATGGACTTTAGGAAAACACACGTTCTGTTGTTCCGGATTAGGCATCGAGACACCTGACAGGTATGCCGAGCGCGGCAATGCTGGACGTGGGTCGGAGGACAGGTCGCAGTATACAGAGGCGCTATATGTATAGCCGCCAGGAACCGGGTCCTTTGTGAATCGGGCCTTAAACACCTCTTCGGACATTCTGCTATCCTGCTCACCTGTTACTCCGTGGGCCTTACTCGAGCCTCTCACTTGATGCCCTTCTCTCGGAGAATGCCCGTGCTACGGTCGGGCCCCATTTCACCTATACGACGTGCACGAAGCCCCCGCAGGCACTAGCCTATGCACACGAGTATCAGGATGCACGCAGGATGCACAAACACAAACACACGCGCATATATGTACCAGGGGGCCTACGCAACGCATCGCTAAAATCACGACAGGTGTGGAGATGCGCGTGCAGGTGTGTGCGTATATATGCGTGCGTGCGAGAAATAACGAGCTCGGACACAAAAGGCACCTGGATGCCTATAACGCACGATGACGTTCAACCAGTGTCAAACGCGATTTCTCCTGATCCACGTGTTTCGACGCGAGAATACGGCGTTCGTGTGTTGACATTTCATTCCTATTTTCTTTTTGATTCTATTTATATTATAAGTATAAAATATTTTTAATATATACAGGGTGTTTCATTTTAATCCGACCACGCAGATACCTCTGTAAAAATGAATGATATCAAAAAATGACTTCTACAAAAGTTGAAGGGGATAGAGGGGGCCATCCAATGGTACCAACAATCTTGACCTTAAACTCGATTTTCATCGAAATTAATTAAATTAAAATCATTAATTTCAAGGTTATTTCAAGGTCAGAGTGATTTTTTTAAATGGGAACCCCTATTTTTTATCCCGGATTTGGAAAGAGCGGAAACTTTTACGTTCAAAACGA
>JAPYZR010005075.1:0-20495 GCA_030522945.1 Trichopria nigra
TTTCCCCATCTTTCATGTGTATTTTTTTGGAGTTATCAACGACTTTGTAGTTACCATTATTGTCGCCAGAGGCGCAGCAGCGCCACCGACCAGGGCGAAATCATGTCACCGAACTTACTAAAGTTTTTCCCGCGCGTCCGGAATATGTCTTGTCAATGCGTCAGTTGATCAATCGTCAACAAATGCATGTGATAAATTTGTTCGTTCAAATTAAATGATTAAAATTAAATGATTCGAAGAGAAACAAAAGGAATACGATAGAGATGAATCCTAACGAAGTTGAATTCTTAGCGGAAAAGCAACTGGTGAGCATTGTGCCAAATTTCAGTTTTGGACCCATTTACTTAATCTCTGGTTCAGTAGGACCATTTCGGGCTGGTTTACCCGTAAAGGTTCCTATATGGTTGGCTCTGAATCTTAAACAACAACAAAAATGCAGAATAATTGGTCAAGATTGGATGAATGTGGAGGAATTACACAATACAAAAGAAATTGAGAAACAAGAAAGGTACATATTAATATCCGCAGTAGAACTTCTTAAAAATAGCCAGAATAATCGTATGTAATTTTGGCAAAAACTGGATTATTTTATAAATAGTTTTATACACATGTTCTAAAGTCAACATTGAATTTATTCTTATATATATATATATATTATTAAATTACATAGGGTATTTACAAGAATGCCAAGTAATCATTTCATGGAAGAAACTCAAATGCTCCTTAAAGTTGGTGCTGACGATATATCCGATGGTGATGGCATTAGGACCGCAATTAAGGTTTGTATTCATATTTTAATTTTAGTTGGGTCATTTTATAGCATTTAGTGATAAAGTTATATCAGAAAAAAAGTTAAGATCTATTTTTATAACTGTTAAATGATCACGATTTAGAAATTTTGTTATTCTTCAGTTATAGTTAGTTCAAGTTTGCATATTATTTAGGTTGACAAATATTCATGTATTTTAATAAACGTTTTACATTCACAGAACTACATTAAATTCATAAAATACATAACATGTTTGGTTGATTTTGTATTTTGTTAAATAAAATTTACTCTTTGATACATTAAGTAACAAAGAATTGCGGGTCAGTAATTCAAAACAGTAATTTCTGATTTGAGTATTTTTTACTAATGACATTCAGCGTGTTATTAGATTTAATAGTTTTAACGCATAGAATAGGTATAAACTTATTTGAAGTAATGATAAAAATATTGTTAGTAGATTTTAAAAATTACTGTAATTTATGTTATACAGGATTTATGGGATATAAGGATGGCAAAACTTCGAAGTTCAATCGTCGCATTCGTGCAGGGTGATAGTGGGAGTACCCATGCAAAGCTGGATCATCTAACGACTATGGAAATAAACAGTGTTCGACCTTTGTTACCAAGCTCATTAGATGAAATTATTAGAATTCAAAATGTAAGTAATTTTAAAACATTGGTCAATTTTAAAGTATATTTATTTTTTTTTATTTATTTAATGTCAAATCTTGTTTCGAAAAAATTTGTAAATTACAAATAAAGTAGGTATACATGTATATACCATAATTTTGTGAGAAGGTGTATATAATATAGGTTTTAAAATTAAAAGAGAATTTATCGTTTCATTTCTATGAATATCATATTTACATCAATTTTAAATTATTTAATTATAGTTGATATTTGAGAATGGCTTTCAGTTTTAATGAAAAGAAATTCAGCGCACATGCACATATGTGTAATAGCACTTTTTTACATAAAAAAATGTTAATGCATAATTTTATACTAAACCTAAATTCTACAATTTTGTTTGAAGAAAAACAGTTAAGAATTGTTTAAACGTTAAACAAATGTATTGCTGCAAATATTAAATTGCTAGCTCACATTTACTTCTGAGGTCTTTAAATTTACTTATAGAATTTCAGAGACTAACATCGTTAACTTCTATAATTAAATATAAAAGTAATATTTATAACATTTTTTAAAATTTACTAACTATTCATTCATTTTTGACATTTTTTTTAATACTGATTATTTCTAAGTTAATAAAATTTTAATGTTATTTAAAATTTATTCAACAGGCACCAGTAGGTCCTGGTCCATCTGGACCTACACAGTCTTCCCAATCACAGTGACAAACAAAAGTAGTATCTGCAATTGTTTCTCCGTCCTCCAGAGCTGGTGTAAATATTTTTGTAAATATGTTGAAAGTATTATATGTATATTTTTTTGTGTATTTTCTTACCTATGTAAGTAAGACATATAGATGTAAGTTAATAATTAATTGTCATAAGTTAGGATAAGAACTCAAAAAATATAAAATCATTTGCATATATGTTATATATTTTCACTTCCGCCATGACTACACACTTGCAGTTCATTTTTTTTTTTTACACAGTCGATCACTAGTATCTCAATCACATTTCTCCATCTACATGACTAAACGCGTAATTAAATATATTTATTTACAGTGGTACTGTTATTGGCTTGTAAAACCTTACACAGACCTTTCGCATAATGCACAATATTCACAAGTTTTATTATACAGGGACTTAATCCCTTTCCTGAAGTAACGATTCGCAAAAGAATATAAAATTATACAAAATAAATGCATCCGAAATTCGCCGGTATGGCGAGGAAAGAGACTACTATAGAATAGAATACGATCGCAAAACACGCACGATTGCGACACTGCGATTACATTTGGTAATATCGGTAAAAAATAACCTTACACTTAAACACGTTTAAAAACTTGACGCCTTATCACAATCTTATACAAGTATGTCAAATCTTTTGAGAGTTGACGAGGTTACTTGACGATCAGCAGGAATTTAAAGTAGTCAGTGATGAATCACTTCATGACTACTGGTTCGAACCTGGTACAGAATCCCACTGCTACGAGAAATAATCTACTGAACTCACACACATACGAACAAACATTTTAGACAGCGACGATTTTACTGGGATCGACCTTTACCCTGATGAACATCGTATCGTCCTTGACGAAGTGACGTTTCTTTACCATTTCGTGAGAAACGAATCGAGGGAAACCAAAACCAAGAGAGTCTGGCTCTCGACTAGGTCTTTGGAAATTTTTCCATGTTGGATCCGGAATAAAGCTCTCGACAATATTGCATGCTTTTTCAGCAACCACCGTTTGATCAAACATCGTGAAGGAGACACTGTGCGAGAAAGGCCATCTAAGAAGAGCGTCGTATTCGCCGGGAAGGATTTTTATGTAGATAGATATGTGAGTGCTCTCTCCTGTTCCATTTCCATTTAAAAAGATTGAAGCCTATAAACAAAATATTAGTTAGCTTAATTTGCGACAAAACGCGAAGAAATAATTAAAAAAATAGGAAGTATTTTAATTTATATTAAATTAATTTTTTCATCCTGACCTGCAGTTTATATCCATATTGACTAGTGTAGAATGGTGGGCTGACAAGTTCCATGCCTTCCTTAGATTTAGCTTCGATCATTTTGGCTGCATAATCACTGATTTTCCAGATCAATGTCCCGCTGTAATTAAGCGAAAGCTTGCTGATTGCTGACTTCAAGCTGGTAATCTGGTGTTGCTGCTTTGTAACCACACTGCACATCAAGCCAAGATGAGCTTTTGTCGATTCTTCCAAATGTTTGTCAAGAGAAAATCTGTTGCCCTACAAGTTAACATATTATTAATTTCATAGTTTAAATCAATTATATTTTAAAAGTACAATAATGGATAGTTTCTTTTGGCACTTAAAAATAGGAAACATTAAGACTTTAATGTTGTGTGAATATTTAAAATATCTTCAATGTTACCTTAAATCGACATCCGGCATCTTTAAATGTGCAAGAAAGGAGATAAGTTGTGCAATGATCCTTGAGATGGATTTCGAGATCTTCCCTTGGTAAAACTGCCGTTTCACATCGATGGGGACAGGCCACTGGGAAGCGACCGCACTTTGCATGATGGGCTCCAAGGGTATCGAAGACAAATTCTTTATTGCAATACCGACAGGCAACTAATCTTTTTGCGCATTCGCCATGTTTATGCTGGCTTAAGTGCCTTCGTTGAACTTTCATGCCGCACTTGTTCTCACAGTACAAAGGCTCATAACCACATGTTCCCGTATGTTTCTGAAAAATAAAAGTAATTTTTTTTTTTTAATAAATATGAAATTCTGTTAATTTGTTTCTTATGCATTATTTAGTTGAGTATTTATGAATCCATTATAATTGTAGAGTTTATGCATACAACAAGAATGTGTACACATATACAGTTATTTCAAAATAAATTAAAATGTTTTCTATTAGTAAAATTGTATATTTTTTATTATAAATTAATTCGTAAATACTTGAGGAATAAATGTATTTATATTTTACAAAAATTTGGTATTCGCAAGATTATTTAGGCAAATATTAAGACACAATTATCAATTAAAGTGATTCTGATGTAAAATGTAGTCTTTTATATTTCATACTTACTTCAAGTGTATGACCGGTGAATTCTTTGGCGCAAAATTCGCATCGTGCTCGTCGTTGAGCACATGTGTATTTGAGATGATCTTCCATTAGGACTCGAGGAATCATGGCACCACACTTATTACTGCATGGTATGGCATCGTGCTTACAAGTATTCAGATGGGCCTGAAATGATATTAATGTCATATATGAATGAATATCTTTATCATCTTTATGCTTCATTATATTTTTCATATTTCTAAATATGTATATGTATAAAAAAAAAATTATATTACATGTGCAAATTATATTGAAGTTAAAACAAAAATAATAATTTGTTTTATATGCTATTACCATATAATATTGAAGTACATCCTTTTAAAGAAATATATATGAAGCAAAAAATTATAATTTCTCCAAATTTTTACATATAATTTAAAAAAATTATGCATTTATAATATTATCAAAAATCAATTAAATTTTTAGTTAATTGAACCGCTTATTTTATTTTTAGAAATATTTACCAACCTTAAGTTTACGAAGTTCGTCAGACCATTTGCAGCCATCCTTATGATGAATACAGTAGACGATCGAGCCCATTATTGCCTTTTCTGCTTCCAAATCATGAAAGTTCTAGAACCAAAAGAAATACAAGAATTAAAAATCATTCTCATTGAAATTTCTTAGACTTACAGCTAAACAAATTCTTATTTCTTTATTAATATTGTATATAGGAAGTTTTAGTTAGTAAGTAACGAATTTGTAAGAAACAGGGTTTAAAACATTCCTTATAAAACTTTATATACGACCTTTTGATAAAAAAAAAAAGAAACATCACTAGTATTTAAATACATTAATACAAAGCTTTTCATCTTTTTTATTTATTTATGCCCGGTAGAGATGAAAATATTTTTTATCAAATTCTTAGACAATTCAGATATTTACCATATTAAAATATATATAGATAGTATAAGGAAAAAATAGAAAAATTTCTTATAAATAATTCATATGACAATTTTTTGTCGGATATATATAATTTTATGAAGAAAATTTTCTTTATTCATTATCGCATATCTTCTTTGCAAAATTATCGAGAAAAAAGTGTTTCTCAATTCATGTCATTCGTCTTTCATTAAATCCCTGGGAAAAAAGTGAAAAAATCTCTGTCGAAAGAAAAATTGATGAAATCGGTGATGTACATATACATATAGTGATCATCAGTGGTGGCCTTAATTTAGGGGCATTAAGGGGACGGCTGTACGCCTATCTCGGGAACAGGTCTTCGCTACAGGTATGCATTGGTGTGTGCACACACATACATATTGACATAAAGAAATGTTTAGAATTCAATTTCAGATTCATCGCATTCAGTCTCCGCGGTAAGAAAATCGTGAAGGAATTAGTCGACGATTAGTTTAATTTCCACTTACGTTAACCAACATTTAGGTAGGTAAATGTTTTATATAATCGATTTCAGTATTTTGATTATTTTTACACTTTTTAAAAACACTTTTTCCGAGGAAATGTTTATACTCAGGCATACATTTAATATACAACATTTCTGTTGTAGTGTACATAATGAAAAAGTATAGTAAATAATTACTAGATGAATTTTCCTATGAAGTTGGCGCAACTGTTCTGCAGTGGTTTTCGTAAAAAAAAACAGTTTTTGAAATGTATATACATATTATGGTAAAACCCATGAATCTCTTACTTCATTCACTTTATACAACAAAAGCTAGTATAGGAATTAAGAAAAAGTAACATTGAGATTATGCGCGCCAAAAGCAAAACACAGGTACCAATAATTATTCGTGCGAAAATTTAGATGGCGCTTTAATCTAGTGATATCTCGTTTCATTATATAGTGCACTCCAGAGGAAATTTCGCATTTGATCCTTAAGAGTAAAAACAATAATCTTTTGTTATTACGTAATTTGATATAATGACAAATTTAAGTTGATCAGTAGGAGTACCTAAAAAGTTCCATATAAGGCGGATGGCAATGTGCAATTTCCGGGCACTTCATTTGCAGTCATAACTCGTAAAAATTCTCGTCATTCAATCGTGACAATTTATGATCCATCAGTCTGATTATAGTATAAAAATGTCACTCTATTTATTAAATAATACCTTTTACTGGTTCTTCAAAGTTACGCATCGTCGAAGATGTGGCCAATCATCCGACGAGAAATCGAGAGCGATATAAATTGCTAATTTACCAGTGGGTTTTCAATTTCATCTTCTACGAATACACGACTTGGGTCGTTACACCGCCGTATTCTTAGTCAAAAATGAAAGAGATTCGTTGGCAGACATTCAATTTTCGAGTCCGGCCCCAATAATAAGTTTCTGTGGCTTTTCCTGTTCTGGTGTGGTTCGCGTCGTTCGTTTTCATTATCCCAAAACCGTTTTGAGCTTTCTCTTCCTCGCGCGGAATTTCATTTCATTAAAGCTTTATTACGACATTTTATTGAAAAATTCGTTATATATACTACTGGTAGGGGGTTCCGATGATATATAGTTTCATGCCACGAGTCTAATGGCGCCGGCATATTACGCAATTAGGCATTGCGATTGACACGATACGTTAGGTCTAATTAATATTTGGATTACCTATACGGATGTATGCGAACAATAAGTATGTCTTTACTCAAGTTCACACTTGTTCTATGCTTCACAGAAGTTACAGGCCGTTTAAATTCCCTTTGTTTCTCTGGGTTGTGAAGTGTTACGACCGCGGTAGGACGTTTAGGATCTTTTACATCGGGGTAGTATTTTGCACATCAGATTCCAGGTGTTATGACGAAGATATAGCTTTATATTTCGATTTTTTTTTCGTTCCGCTCCATGCGCACCGTAATGTTATTTCCGGGAAACTTATTGCGAACGAGGTTTTAGAAATAGCCCCTCGCGATTCATTGCAGGAGAGGCCCCTCGCCGAGAACAACGTGGGAGACGAAAGGCGTGGACACCCGACATTTTCCCATTCTCTTTTAGAGATAGACTTGCTGTGACTTTTAAATTGCCGACATTGAAAGGGCTCCTTTAAAAAAGCACCTCGCTAACCTGCTTCGGACTATAATTCCCCGGGTCGACAGGTATTTGGAGACTGCGAATATACGCGGGAGTGCTGCAGAATTTTTTCTACGGATCGTCTCATTTGGCAATGTTTTTTCTTATCGAATAATTGTAAAGTAAATAAGAGTAGTGTAAAGTACCGTTTCCACATTCCTAATCAAAGTGCAGGGGTCCAAGTCACTCTTACTTATTATATAGTTCATGTACACTTAAACAGTTAATGAGTGATTTGGATCCCCGTACGTTCGTATTGGGATACACGCCAGTATAGAAATCGAATGATAAAGACGTTAATTGTTGAAATGGCGATTTTTTATTGAAATAAGGCATCAAGACTTCAAAAAAATGGAAAACGTTCACGTCTGTATTAAAATGTAAAATACTGATTCGTTCCAAAAAGCCGACACAGAATGAAAACATTACTCAAATTATTGCGTGTCGGTATGTCACAATCTCTTTACCAACCTGTCATTCCAATTTCAACGCAAATTTACGCCTAACTTTTCTTTCGGAAAAAGTCCGGTCAGTCGGTCGTTTGTATACCACCAGAAGCCCCCCGCAGCTTTGGACAATAGAAAGGTCAGTCAGTTAATGTCTCGTTTTCGGAATATACCTCGTGAAAGTCTTTCGAAGATCCACCTGGGCGGTCCATAATTGTCACTAACCAATAAGTTTTCGGCAATTGACTCTTCGGCAAAAAAGGACGAAACTATCAAATTTTCGATTGTTTGTTGTCCTTTACCGGCTCAGATGCAACAAGCGGCAACAGGTCCATTGCTCACGGATGCACAAGGCTCAGGTGTGCCGCTGTAGCAGCAGAGAAGTTGTAGCAGCAGACAGTATAATCTAGTGTATATATGTACGCGAGTTCAGTCCTGTCCTGCCACGACCAGTTGAAACCTGCACGACCGGCAAGGTCGAGGAACCTAACGCGAATGACCGTCCATGAATGTATTCGCGAGTTTGCTTTTATATGTGTGCGCCCGGCGGGATGATTTGTACATCGATTCTATGAACAAAGAAGAGTCTTATTGTTGTAAGATCTTTTTAAATTGCTAATAAATCAGGTTTTATTATCATATCTTTAATGATACATCCACCGAAATGGATTCGAAAGGTGAAACATATAGTGGTTTGCATTCTAGACTTGGATTATTTGATGAACTAATGAAAAGAGATCTTTTATTCAAGTATACATTTTTACATTCGAACTTGACCCTGTGACCCTGTATCGTACTTCAGTATAAGAAATGTGCAAATTTGAAAAAATTAATTATGAATCCGATACGCCACAATTACGTAACTACGATATACCTATCATAACAATATAAAACCAAATCAGTGATCTTCCAGCAAGCAACGTTCATGTTGTAAAACTACAAAAAACTGAGTATCGAATCAATTTAGGGCGGAACCAGCCAATTGAGTAAATATTTAGGATTTCTGTCATTCGTTTCCTAGAATGACTTCTTCAACGGATACAATTAGGTAAGAACTTGAACTGATGCGACAGTCTCCCTCTTTCTTTCTTCGCCGTCGCTCGACAGGTCCTTTACAAACAACTACGACGAATTGTGGATTGTCTGACGTGCGAAACGAATCATATGGCATTGTGAAGTCGTAAATTACATTCGTTCCTCTGATTCAGATAATGAAATTATAGCTAAATCTACGGATTAATATCAACATTTACGTATGACAATATCTAAATAAAGGCAAATGTGATTTCAGCACGACCACCCCAGGTTTTTTACTTTCTTAAACATTATTTGTTACGATATTTATGTTAGCATTACCTTCCAAAATGTTGTTCTACTCACTCCGTCGACTGTAGCGATAGTTCGTTAAAATTCTTACGAAGGACACGAGGTCGTAACGAGGTATGCGCATTTATTAAATCGCCGAAAAATAACACCCGTTGCGCGGGAGAATGTAACACCTGTTGTATAATGGCGCGCGCATTGACGTTGCAACATGTCGCTTATGCCGCGCATCTGAACATTCTCTGTGCAATTATCGAATTGTATATTTGCGCAATATTATTGTCAACAACGGAAGATTCGCGGGGGCGTCGAAACTTTCGCAAGAACACGCTCGGGGGCGTCATTCGAAAACAATGAATTGCGAATGCTCGTCAGTACAGTCGAACGTGAGAAACTGATCCTATTGGCACACATCTATCGCTTCTAATTCCAAGAATGAAATCTCATTCGTTCAACGAATTTTCTATTATAAAGGTGCGCTGAAGTCTGTTGGACCTAAATTTTATTTTTCACTAACGACCTCCGGATAAGCACGTAAGAATTGCATTCAAGAAAACAACTTGGAAAATCGATTCGTTCAGTTAACATCTTTCCGGATCGGAAATAACGACATACAAACTTGTTGGCTGATGTACGACAAAGAATTAATTCTTTGGAACTCTTCTATCGATGCGCGGAATGGACAGGAGCTGCCAGGAAGGGCGTAATGAATAAGGCTACGATTAAGTTGCCACTCGGTTCGATTCGAGTCTTCCGATCATGTGACATCACTCATAGCCGCGGGCCCACGGTTACAGTACGAGTCTTTTACATACAGATGCTGCATGCACTGACGTCACATATAACGGACACGACCGACGCGTTCCACTTCTACACGTGTGTGTTGGCCGTATCTTAAAAACACCTTTATCTATACATACATGTCGATTGCCCGCATTCTGCCTCTTCGCGATTTGTCTCTTCGATGCAATTGGTAAGGAATAGTTAATTGGATTTTGATGTGTTATAATAGGGGCATTTAATTTCTGAAATCTATTAAAGCGTGATATATGTCGTAATTTTCTAGAACGATGGAAACGTTGCCCGAAGAGGAGGAAAAGTGTCGAGGGAAAATAACATTGGAGCCAATCATTCCTTTGAATTCTTCGGCGCGCCCAGATGATAAGGTCAATAGCTAATAAGATGCTAAGAGCATGAACCGGTATGGGTATCCGCAAGGACGCGTGACTCGATCCCCTCATCCGTGTCTTATTTCGATGCAATCGACAACGGCAACGACGCACCTTCATCCGCTCTCGATACTTTTATTACATCCGCAAATTGTTACTTAGGAAACCACGCGATCCACCTCGAACGTACGTGACCGCACAATCAATAGATAAGTTGATTTTATATTTAAGTGTCGCAAAATATGCGCGTGCGTCGATAGCGATCGAGGAGAATTCGCGCGGCGTAATATTATATTCGTATACGGTACATGATAATAACATGATAAACCTATATATAGCGTTTACTGTTATTCTAATACGATTAAAATCCCTCTGTCTTTAAAAACTTTTTAAATCATCATTCAGAATTTAAAACGGCTAGTGGATTTCACATACTTCGGCGTACAGGTGACACAGGAAATGTTTTGAATTTCACAGAAAATTTTGATATTTATGCAATATATACAATGTTGAAGCATTCGTCGGAAACACGCACAGTTTCTACTACACCTAATGTGATTGGAACGTGACATTCCAAAGTCAAAAAAAAGTATCGTAAAGGTCACGAATTTTCAGAACATACATATTGGTATGTATAATTAAGCTTGGCTGTGATCGTCTTGACATTGTAGTGGTTCAACCTTTAAAAGACTTGGCGCGTTAGGAGCACATGAATTCTAGGGAATTACACAAGAACCCTAGTAGAATTTTGAGCGTGACACTTTGGGCCCCAGCCGGAACCCTTACTTTAATAGGGATCCCGGCCAGGACCCGATGTGTCACGATCAAAATTCTGGGAAATATTTTTTTCCGCGCGCTATTAAGAAAAGATCAAAAGTTCTCCCTGACGACAACAATGACCTCGTATCTGACGAATGCAAAATATTTTGGCGTGCAGTTCGAAAACGAGTTCTCTCAACTGCTTCAACAGATTGTGCAGAATGATCGAAGACATGGACGAGCCTGACATCGGATTCGAGATCAAAAACAATGGCGATTTTAAGATTGTCCACCATTTGATTCACAAGTATGTCTCTGAGGGTTTCCGGAACGTACAGACGTTAACGATTTTATTTCTTTTGGTAATCATGCTCGACGGCCGTACTCTTTCGAGCCCTGTCGAATCGAACTCGAATAAAAGGGCGAATATAAATGGACGATGTGAACGACATTGCGTGCGGAAGCAAAACTTCCGGCCGCTGTCGAATCTTGTCGAGCCTGTGAAATGCAGTGCGCCATTCAAGTACGAACAAATATACCTGCCTGCACATCGACCGAGTGTGTAATTTCAATAATGACGAACGTACACGGGATACGAAGACGAAAAAATTGGTATCAACGGAAATAATACCTGGGAAAAACTGTCAAGGGTACGCTTGAAACGCCGAACTTGCCCGACTCTAACTTAATTCAATTCATACATTCGGTTACTGAAGAAATTCTCAGGGATATAGGTGTTGTCTCATTATGCTCATACACAACTCAATGCTCGACGAGTGGATAATTGCTTACTGAGTTTGTTTGAGGATTAATAAAAAAATTCAGCGATAGTTGCGGCACCTGAAGTCGCAATAATTGTTTTATACCGTCCTCGGAAAATGATCAAAAACATAGTCGGATTTAACGACTTCCGCATAAGGTCGCAACATTTTTTTTTCACAACACTCGCAAAATAATAATCAAGGCGAAACACGAGAACCGCGATTATATTTATTCATCGAGTAACGCAGCTACGATACTCGCATGCATAAATTTGAGAGCCACCGTTTCCGTTTGAAACCGCACTTCCGCAGGTCTGAAATTATCCGGCTGAACGCGGGTTGTTGAGTTTTAACTCGACAAAATACACATATACTGAGAATTGTATAAAATACGAAAAATAGACACGACTATATTATTATAAATGTCGAAGGAACGAAGAACCTCGTTACACGATACATGTGCGTAGTCAGGCTCGATGAGGAGGGCGGGGGGTAGCCGGTAGGAGACCCGATATGACCTCCCCACGGACTTATGCGTAGCTGGACGGATGAAACATACATTGATCAAAATTGAACCACCCGCAACTGATTAGGAATCGTGGAACACGAATGGATGTTTAAATTGTAGTCGAAATGAGCCGCAGGGAACAGTTGCGTGTTGTTGTGCTCGTGTCACTGCAGTTGGAAGCACCCATGGCAACAATATGTCGGTAATGTTTCTATCCTCTTTATGCATCGCAATTCTGACTCAATTGCGAAAGATAGATCAATGAGTGAAAAGAAACCACCTCAACATCTTCAATCCGTATCATGGATCTCATATATACAGATACCTATAATTCATTACTCGGTGTTCGTACGACGATGTCCTTGGGAGAAAATAATACCGCGCGTTTCTCACGGGTGGTCCCAACGGGTTCCATGGTAACCGCGCAACGTAGCGAGGTTTCGCAAAAAGAACATAAGCGAAGGTCCGAAAACCGGGCGATGTCGGGAATAAGACGCGAATGAATAAAGATCGGGTCGAGCTGCTAAAAGCGCGGAAGGAGCGACGAATGCAGCGGTTTCCGGCCCTGACCGGGCCCTACGCGACGGTTTGCGTTCCGTGACTTGCCTCCCACGTCATCGCCAGGAAGGAGAAAGAAGCCGAGAACGCTAAGGGCTTTAGCTTTTAAACCGCGGCGCGGTAATTACCTCGACACATAACTCGGTCTTATCTCGCATTCCATGAAGCGGGTCAAGAGTTGGCACTACGATGACGGTTCGCACATGAAAGTCGCAAGCGGCGCACCGTTGGAATAACTTAATACGTGACGCCCACCTTTTGATAAAATCGTCAAGGACGGCTGGACGCAAGTATGCCTGGCATTTCCGTGCCGAACTTTGCCGGCTCCAATAGCCTCGACTCGTTCTTTGCTTTTGCTTGCGTCCGTCATCCCATACCGTCACCGCACTTCTTCTGATTCCGAAGTTGCTTGGGTATCCAACGGATTTACTGCTACTGAAAGTATAGGTACATATATAAGATGTATGTACATAACGTACCATTTTTCTTCGACGTTTAACACGGACTGACTTTTAAAAATGGTCGACTTAACGTTCATCGTCCAGCGAAACAACAGAACCTGGAATGTCATCGAAGAATAAATAAAAATCCAGATAGAGGGTGTGAGGGTCGACTACTCAATTCGATACTCAAGGTTACTAATCAATTGATAACTATTCGAACATGAAACAGAATATGATAAGATGACTCCTATTACTGAGTTCTGCTTTGTAAATCAGTGTCAGCATTCACACTACCTAATTGTTGTCGTAACACTTCCAAGTTATTGTTTACGGCGGTTCATTGACCCGTGGTCATCCATATAAATAATAAGCGATTTGCATGGTAAAATTCAGTCACGAACGGTATAATATCAAGACCTAACAGAATTGATATCACACTCCGAGAGGATTCAACTTACAAAAGTCCCAGAGAAAACGGATTCCAAGGATTTCTAAGATACACGACACTTCTTCGCGAGAAACTGAAATCGATCAATGCCGCAGCCGCCGCAGCTCGTAGATCAAAAGTTAAGCCCAATAACCGCCTCCCTATTACTTTCAAAGACTCTTTGCATGGGTGGCGATTCAGCCGAGCAACGCGGGGCAAGGGGTCAGAGTGTCGTCTCGCGCCTATCGACCTTTCGTTGAATAAAATATACGCCGAATAAATTATACAATCGTAATGGCGGGCGTATGCGACGATGCGGGTCTCTCGTCCCGATTTGCAGGAAGCGATTCGCTCTCTCGTCGCGCGAGACATTCCCGAGGCGGTAATCCAGTAAAGTCGGAGTCGTCGTCGTAAATACCCGAAAGCACCCGACATCCGTACATCTATTGCATTTTTGCCGCCAGCCGAATATTTTATTGCCTCGTATAGGGGCGTTGAATTGCTTCTCTTTCGCGGAACGTGACTTGGACGATATGTGAAAATATGCGGACGCGTAACGTTTAGGCGTTTTATATGCATGTATAGATCGTTATCGCGAAGATTGCAGCGACTATATATTCTACTATCATCTAAAATTATTTCAGTTGTCGGGTTAAGTATTTCCACAATGCAGTATGCACGTATAGTATAATATAATAGTACATTACTGACTAGTGATTTCTAATAAGGAGGACCATGGATGATTTGAGGAGATACATGACATTTCTTCATATACCATGATCGCACAACTGAAGTTTAATAATATTCTATTTCCATTTGAAGTCTCGGTGAGAGAAATCAAGCTTTTCGTATTAAAAAGAAATTCGTAAATTCATCAATGCCACATTCGACGATAAATTTCTTTCGCAGTGGTTATGAGACGCAGGAAGGCAGATGTGTTATAATGACCCGGATAAAAGTTCTCCTAAATTATATGTTTCTCGTGGAATGAAATAAATTGTCCGCCTATCGGTACCGTCCTCGTGTAACAATTTCGCCCACTTTTACAGGGAAGAAACTGGATCATCATGACTTGGTGGTAACGACGTCCGGCCGATTGTCGTGGATATACTTCTTTTTTTTTAAACGACATTATATAAAACGTCATCGGCAACTCGTTATCTTGGAACAAATCGCTATAGTTCGTTTTATGAATAATTGTACCGCGTTTCTTTATAAACCCAGGGACAAAGAGTTCGATAAAATGTCGATATACCTCTGTGACATAACGGTTGCTTGAAGGTCGCTGTTTTGCTCGTTTCCAACAAGTTCTCGACTTTTAATATCGTGATATGTTTTTAGCATAAGTAGATTCTTTTTTAGCGAAATGATAAACATGGACTAAGACCACGGCTCAGGAAAGGCGAAATTTCATATGGACAATAAGAGCCCTGAAGAAGTCCAGGAATCAGTCGATTCTAATAAAAGTGATCGCTCTGCTCGAGAGATTGTAGAATTTTCTCTTTCCACTGGAGTCAGAGTTCGTCCCTCGTAACGGAATGAAATTTCACTCCGAGGAATGAAAAAGCGTACATTTTTCATCGACCAACAACAATATTCGATTACGCAGCCGCTTCCACTTTCGAACGAGATACCCAAGCACCGAACGTCACGCCTTTCTTTCTCTCTTACAAGTTAGTTTCCTTGATTTTTCCTATCTCCATCGCACCAATGTGCATCAACTAGGTGAGCCGTATCTTACGGGCGATACCTTGGCGCACGTACCCGAGTCGTTATATAGTATATAGCAGAGAAGGATACCGAGTTTGCTCGGAAGCGGCCGCAGCCATCTGTTTCGCTCGGTTCCCACGCTTCCAGAGCCTTACCCCGCTTCGCCGCGACTCTCAATCCGCTCCTTTCTGCACCGGCTGCGAGCCCCACCCCGCCTACTATATACGCAAGTCGCCTTCTGGGCCTCATCCGCAGATCCGCTGTAATTCCAACCTTTCGTACACGAACCTAACTGCATCTCTGCTCGTCTGCTCCTAAGCACGAGCCGTGCGCATTGTTGCGGCGGTCATTAAATTCCCTCCCTTCTTCTCCTTCTCTCTGTTTCTCGAGGCCTTCTATATCTATCTCGGCACAAGCCTCCTTCGGGCACCAGCTCCCAGAAGGAAAAATTGCCCGACAGCGATGAATTTGCCCGACTACTTTTACACGCATGTCGCTGGAATTCCCCTTTGTGCTTTTATTGCCTTATTGTACAAGGGGAAATAGCATCATAACTGTCGCTCCTCTGCGCGAACTTGCGCTATGCGATGGGAGACCCGACTCGCCAATTCGGATGGAAGGAATGGAATCGTTTTTTGTTTTTTGTTTTAATACGCTTGAAACTCTCTGGTATGCGCAGGAGAGTCAATCATGTCAAAAGCGAAAAGCGTATACTAATTGTAGAACTAGGATACATATAAATAATACGAGAAGAGTTTCGAATAAGAACACATGATGAAACACCGAGACGATGAAAGTCATAATGGAAAATGGTAAAAGGTCTTTCAATGAGAACTGCCCTAAGCCAATGTGGCGATCCCAACGCTGTCCTCGCACACGTTGTCTCCGGTCCATTCTGATTGGTCGACCTCTCGCCTCTTTTCCTTGGACGATTGCGCATTCTTTGGAATGTTCAACCTTGCTGAGCCTGATAATACGAATACAAGCGTGGGCGTCGCATTAAATGCTCCACGAATGTAAATTATTTCATTAGATCTTCCAATTTCTATTCATGCTATATCGATAAATCCAGGTATTGGACCAAAGAAGGAAACGTGACTGCATTTATGCGCAGCTTCTGTGGACGTCTAAAGAGTCCGACTCCTATGACGATTTTCTGACATTCAAAGTTGACAGCCAGCAGCGATTATCCGCATGACATTGGAAAAATATAGATAATTGGGTCGAGCTCTTTGTGGATTTTATTTGTCCATACGTAGCGATGCAGACACCGGCTCTACTTCAGAATTTCGACTAAACACGGATGCCCCCGATCCATTCACAAAACGAGAAACGTCCAACAATAAAACGGTAAAAATTATAATACTATATCTTCACGAAAAAAAAAAAAAAAAAGGAAAACATTATACCGAAAATACTTGAGAAAACAGCGACTAAAACCGGAGTGTGTCTCTGGTGCCATATTTCACGGCTGTCTCAATGTAAAGTCCAGACAATGTGTTAATTACCGGAAAGAATTAAGAAGAGACGTGACCGGACACGCGTTGATGGGCACTTCTTGACCTTTGTACATTTATTGTTCCTACTTTTGACTGAGCTCAAGCTTTCTTCTCACCCAATATAATGCTGCATAACAAGTACGTCATTTAGATTTTATGAAAACTTAATTAATTTTGTTTTTGTTTTTTAACATTACAATTCTAATTGTGGTCTATTCCAGCTGTTTTTTTCTTTATTAAAGAAATGTTTACCATTTATTAAATTAGATAATTAGTTACTTCATCTGTTAGAAGGTATGACCGGAATAGGAATGTCCACTTAAATATTTCTAAACAAAGTCAAAAAGCTCTTGAATTACCACCGATAGAGTTTGCATAATACATCTGGCGCCGTAACAATTATCCTTAAATGGCAATCGTCAACCACTTTGAACAAAATTACACTCATGAGTTTTTGTAACTATAAAGAAGTTTTTAACTACAGGAGAAAATGAAGTACTATTCAACGAGACATTTGCTTCCATGTAGGTCTGGCGGATGATATTTAAGAGGGGAATTCGGTGAATGGGATTCTCCGAGATCGTCGTTTCGTAATATTTTGACTTTGAGCCAGAAATTGGAAAGCTTATACAAAACGAGGAGCCAATTAAAATGTTAAAACTGTTTTTTCTTTTTTTTTTTAAATCAATTACTGATTTTATAAGAATGCAAATGTCCATTCGGAATGGAATAATGACTATAATCATGTTATTATTTTTCAATCGTTTCTTTATTCACAATCTCACGTTAATTACATAAAACACTTGGCAAATATGATGCGTTTGATTTCATCGCCTACGTGTTTCAAAGGTTGACAAATTTATTTTTATTTTCATCTAAACCATGGAATTTTATGACCCGTATATGGAGGTAGCCTACCTCCGGGCAATCTTTTACGCCATTAGTGACCCGTATGTTTTCGAGTGTACGAGTCACACTGAAATCAATAAAAAACAAAAATCGATTGAAATCGATTCCTCGAATTTAAGATCGGTATTGCAATAGTTTACGTGTCTTTATGTGTTTTCTGAATATTTGTAAGGGATAGATTCAAGTTCAAGTTTTCGGCAAATCTTTAACGACTTACTCGATGATCCGACATTCCGCCCTTCGAGTCTGATCCGTAATTGGGAATAATGAGACGACGGGGCACCGCTATCGCTTACGAAATCTAATCAAATTTTAACAGCTTCCGAACTCATTATCTCCGTTCAATCTCACGTGTCTGTTTATAAGGGGGACTTAATTCTCGCGACGTGCAATTACTTCATTACAGAAATGCCAACTGTCGCGTAATTGGTATTCATGCAGGTACTATTCCGTGCACTTTGTTATTAATACATTGACAAATACCTAATTGCGAAGAACCGGGAGATCTGATAAGTTCGACAATAGGTTCACAACGACCATTCGTAACAACACTCTTCATTTCGCTCGTCCCAACGTAATAACGCGCTCTTCGCATTATGTTTCAGAAAGTTCCCAGCAGTTCGTATTTTTTTTTCTTTCTATTTTGGAGTACTGAATGAAACCTACTGTCTTTTCGTGGCAGGTCAAACGGTTACCCTTGAGAAAGACAGCTGCCGTGAAAAAGTCGAAGAAGCCAATGGCGTCCTCCACCAAGTGCAAAGGATTTTCAGCGTGTCTTCCGAACTTTCGGTTCTTGTACAATTAAAGAATTTGCGATATTAAATGACGTGGAAAACGATAAATTTTATCACGTACGAGAAACCGGAGTACCGTTTCAGTCTGAATATCGCCGCGGTTCCGCACGAGTTACTGTTTTTTTAAGAAGCCTTGAAACGTCGCGAAGAACGTGGCCTTATTTGTTTTTATAATTGTGTATACGTATTAATAAAGATTTTCGTTTTGATAAGAATGTTTTAAAGACACATATAACCTAAACGTGTCAATAGTAAACTTTTCTTGGCATTTTGGGGTTGGGACATTTCGAAATTCTCTGGATTCGTTTGCTTCCTTTAAACGTCCATTGCTCATTTTCATTTGTGATCACTGACATGTCACATATTCAGTCTTTCAAATGAATTGTTGTTATGACATATCCCGCGTGTGCATCCCTGTGTGTGCAAACAAGTTTTGCCAAATCGAATCAAACGACTCCCTGACAATTAGCGTTCTCGGTGACGAATCTCGGTAACGAGGGGGAACAACGACTCCTCGATATCGAAGCACCCGGTTTCCCATCACAATAGCAGCTTCCATTGTTGAATCCGGCAATATCTGGCGACACAGTCGCACTCTGCGGCCACGTGGACTTATTGGACATTGATCTAGTCAGTTTACAATTATCCTGATTTGATTATTTCGCCGCAACGAACTCTGTCGCTAAGTGCTCGGAAACGTGCTTACGAAATGAAAAAGTCACACCCTTGCCCCACTTGTTGCCCCCCTGTCGTGCGTTACCGGGGACATAATATTGACTGCGCGACGTTCACGGCTCATTTACTTATACGTTGGCTGGCTTTTTTTATCTTACGATGCCGATTCGAAGTCAATCGAATTCGAAGGAAAGGTTCCGAGAAGCGAGAGAGTCTAAGACGCGTCTGTAAGGCAGGTGCCCAAAGTGGAACCAAACGGGACTAATGGGCGATAATTTACGGAGCGGCTACTTTTTCGTAAATCGCCCACCACGACGTTTATTTGCCAGCCTTCGTAAAGACCCGAGTTTCCACGTTGGGTATTGTCGCGACAATATAACCTGGATAATTTTTTTGGAAAAGCTTCGAAAAACAAAACGTTGCGCGGGAGTTTACGTTCTCGTGAATAATGGGGAACAGGTTTTGAGAAGTTTACGGGCAAAATTCGTTGGACGTTTATACCGTGCAGAATGAAACGGTTCGAAGATAAGTGGCCCATTTTAAGGAAGGTTTGATGAACGCATTTGACAGGTTGTTGTTCGGGGAACGTTAGCGTGGGATCATTGCCCAAATTCATAATTATCATTTCCAATAAGATGAAGTTTTTTTGTTATGCCGCATGCATTACGTTAATCGTGTCCAGAAAAGGAGACTCCATGATTTATCATTGTCAAGTCTATAAACGCACTTACATAATGATAGATTGTTAATGAGACAATGTATTGTCCTCAACATTTCGATTACAGAGATAAAACAATAATGTGACTATATTAAATTACAAGCGGAAATACGACATGAGAACACATGATGGTATTATACATCAAAGGGAGGGTGGAAGGAACATCTGCTTTTCTAGAACGGTAATGAAAGTTACTTCGCCTGACGCAAGGCGGGCGAAGTATTGAATTCACCAACAAAAATTTTTCCGATTCTTCGATTTTGGGAATTTTTTGGTGGAAATCTAT
>JAPYZR010005076.1:0-11824 GCA_030522945.1 Trichopria nigra
CCTACATCGTGTAACTTTTGTGGCACCGAAATAGCCACCGAATCAAAAAATTAACGATGACGGTCATCAAAGTAGCCATTTGTCACCGAAATATACACTTTATACTCAAAAATGTCATAAAAACAGACAAATTACATATTTATAAGTATATCTAAAGTATCATTTCGGGTCATTTTCATGTACGCATGGTACATTTTGAGGACTTTTGTATAATTTGGGGACTGCCCCCAAATAATAAATATATCTTTCGCATAGTTTGTGGACTGTGGTGTTACACGATGCGGAAGTTTCAGACAGGTTTATGACGGTTAGGTTAGGTTAGTTTTTAATCGGGGGTGTCCGGGGGGGGGGGGCTTGCCACACTCCCCCCTTAAAACGTTGCGAAGCACGTCGAGCGACAGTCCCCATATTATACATTAGATATACTTATATATATACATAGACTTTTTTCGGTTTATTTCGTTGACAGTTCTATTTTATAATTGTACAATTTGTTTGTTGCTATTTCCTTTGTTAGTTTTTCTTTAAATGTTCGCAGATTATATAAATGCATATATACACGTGCATACATACATAAATATGTCAATTGGCTGTTTTGAGGACATTTTGGAGTACAAAGTGGTTACTTCGGCTACCGGTGGCTACTTTGATGACTGTCACGGAAAAATTTTTAAGTAAATGGCTATTTCGGTGACAAAATGACGGTTAGGTTAGGTTAGTTTTTAAGCGGGGGGTCCGGGGGGAAAGCCCCCCCCCCCTCCTCCATCGCCCCCTGCGGGGGCGAAAACAGTATAGGGGATTCCCCGTCATGGGATTATATATTTTACATACATATATGTATACATATACATACATTCATACTTTTATGCGTGCTTACGTAATAGAAAAAGAGAGCGCGTGACATTTATGTGCATGTATGTGTTTGTGTATGTGATTGAAAGCGGGTATTAGTTTTATTGCGGGTGTGGTCAGGCTCCAAACGGGCGGCATCGAGGCATTTTTCCGTCTCTCTTTATGTTTGGGAATTTTTACATGCTGTGTGAATTTTAGAGTTTGTGGTTTTTTTTTTAATGTTAGTTTCGGGCGGATTGTTATACTTGGAGTGGATTTGAAGACTAGGAATTTATATTATTTATGATTTTTGTCGTTTTTTTGTCGCTATTTGGAAACTCGCTTTTAACTTATTAACTATGTTTTGGTTGTATATATATGCCTCTTATAACAGCGTTATATAAGAAGCATTGAATTTCGATTTAAATTTTCATCTTCAATATATGCTTAACAGTACGGTTGTTGTAATTGAGTTATGAATGGGCCGTTAAAGCCTAAAGTTTAAAACCCGACTCTAAAATCAGTCTCTACATCAGCTGACCAGTCACCAATCGCAAAAAGCCTGCGCGCACGTAGAACTTCGTCTGACCCCCTTCTTTGCAGTAAGAGGACATCTGAGAAGCTGGCATTACGTGAGCCTAACTCCACCATGGATGTCGGAAAGAACCAGACACAGAGTACTGCAAAGTTAGTCTCACCTTATTCATCAAATGAATCTCCATACCCCACAAGCACCTCTGAGATGGCGCATTTCATTCGGACCTCCTTCGAATTTTCAAACGCTAAAAGATGATAAACGGCCCAACTTCAACTATTGCCATCGATACATGGTAAAGTTGCCAACATTGATGCAAGAGTTAGTGCATTAGAGAATACTTCCTCCAAGCAGATTATTCAGGTGGACGTCTGTGACAGCGAGATTGAGGAGAGAAATGCACGTTCCTGTAACCTGATGATTTATGGCATCCCAGAACAAGGGCCTCCTATTGATCTTGATGCCAATCTTCAACGTACCAAACAATCTTAAGGTGTCATAAATAATATTAATCTATCGCCAAATTCAATACGCCGCATTGATCGTGCATCAAGTGACAAGCCACGTCCAATAATTGTCAAACTACGTTCTTGTGAGGAAGTTCTGCGTGTGGTAAAACATCGCAATCGTCTACCTCAAGGCATATCAGCCACGACAGACAAAACTGTCATGCAGAGAGAACAATTATCTGCTCTAAAAACTCAAGCAGACGCTTATGATAAGCTAGGCCACCCGGATACTAAAATCATATTAATAATATATCTACTCTGGTCATATCTCAATTATCATTAAGAAATCAATTTATGTTACTCGTATTTACCCTAACAATTCATCGGAAGCCATTTTTCTTCA
This sequence comes from Trichopria nigra, assembly GCA_030522945.1. Taxonomy (NCBI): domain Eukaryota; kingdom Metazoa; phylum Arthropoda; class Insecta; order Hymenoptera; family Diapriidae; genus Trichopria; species Trichopria nigra. Next base: position 2,219 of record JAPYZR010005076.1, read on the forward strand.
ACTCAATTTAGCTCGGCAGAATTCATTATAATTGTTGTGTACATACCTCCAGACTCTAGTGCGGATTTGGTATATTAGAAGAAAGGATATACCCTCGACTTATTATTTGCAAATAGTAATTTTGTCAGAAACCATCAATTTCAAGATCAGCTACTAACCGAAGATGAACATCATTCAGCAGCGTTTTTCGAAGTGTCGGTACCAAAAAATTTGTATATACCACACCGTGTCCTAACGTTCGACTTTTTACGTGGAAATTACAATGGAATAAATAACACTATCCGGGATATAGACTTGTATAATCTCTTTGCAGACTTTTCGGTTGAGTAATGCCTAAATAAGTTTTATTATGTTCTCTATCCAGCGATTAATTCTTTTATTCCACGCAAGAGAGAAAATATTAGCACTTATCCCGGTTGTACTCCTCTAAACTTAAGCGTCTTATTAACGAGAAAAAATTAGCGCTTATCGAATGGAAGTGTTCACATCTTCAAAGTGACTACGTGGTATTTAAGATTTTTAGAGCAAAATGCATTAGGTTATTTAGGAAAAAGCGTTCCGACAAGAAAGAGAGAGAGAGAGAGAGAGAGAGAGAGAGAGAGAGGGAGAGCGAGAGAGATCCAAGAGTATTTCTAAGCAGGGTGAAGGGGACCAGGAGATAGTTAATCTCTATTCGATAATCTCAAAAGTGGGCAGAGCTATCGAGACAGAGAAGCTTTTAATGGCGATCGCATAAGGTTAGACGGAGAAACGTCGGACGTCATACCCTGAAATTTATTTTTCGTATTTACACGCCACGAATCCTTACCATAGTACTTTGAAACGACATATACGTTTCTAGGCGCGATGCGGGGAAAACCCCACCAAGGGGGCCGAGCGAAGTATGAGCGGCGCGTTTACCGTACGCGCACTCGACGCTCCGAAGTAGGGAACCGCGCCTTGGGGGAACCGGCGCATAGGCCTTCTGCACCGATGCCCCACTACGGAGGCCCGAGTACAATAGAAGCTCGGGCTATAAATACGGAGTCCCGACTCCCGAGAGATTGAGTTGGTCCCTCCCATCATTTCGGCAAACACCTTCCCGACTTCTAGCGACTGTGACGTCTAGCGCACTATCTCCGTTCCTTCCGCACTGTGGTGAAGTCTTGCTCACCACAGCCAGTCCATCCCTCCGATAGCGACGTCTGGCGTACTATCTCCGTTCCGTCCAGTGTGGTGGAGTCTAGCTCACCACAGCCAGTCCATCCGGTAGTAGCGTATTGCGCACTACCTCCTTTCCCGACCGTCCTGTGGTGCACTCCGTTCACCATAACTCATCCTTCCAGTAGTGGCGGCCAGCAGTGCTGCTAGTCCGGAGTCGTGCCTTCTCCCACACGACCAGCCCAGGAGAACTAGCCGCCCAGTAACTCCAGTCACCAGACCAGCCATACCGGCCGTCCGTATTTATCCGAGCTAGTATTAGTCTTAAGTGCGTTTTGATCCGTTGGGTCTGGCTGTCAATTGTAAATGTCATAATAAAACTCGCATTTCACTATTCGTGAGGATCAGTTCATTCAAAAACCTATCTTGGCAGTGACTCGCAGATTCTCCGAACCCTGGGATACTGACTGTACGAGGCAAGGAGAACCCTGCTCACCACAACCTAAAATCTTAATCTCGCCTCAGGAATATAGAGATAGAAAAAAATAAAGAAAGTTTAAACCTGGGCTCCGTGTAATTGTTTCTTTGCCCTCGATTTTCCTTCTCCCTCACTGCAGTAGTCCCCGCAATCAGAAAAGAATCTCGATCGAAACTAAGTTTCGATCGTGTCCTTGTCTAAATTTGCGCGCATCCGATCGCTGGAGTCCCCGACTCTGAGGATCGTATGCCCCCAAGTTTTGACATAACACCTACACTCCATTTACTGTTTCAACTCTCTATTCTTTTTTGGAGGGGGGGGGGGGGCACTTTCAAACATGTAACACAAGTGAACATTTTTTTTTTTAATTTATCCAATTTTTATCCCTCTAGAGGTGGTTTAACCCCCTTCTAGGGGTTGCAGGGGTTGTTTTCGAAGGAAGGGTGGTGAGTGGGGGTTGTACACTTTTTTTGAACGATCAAAAGTTAAATCATATAGTCACATTACCAAAATTGGCACAATTCTCTGCTTCACCCTATGTAGGATTGCTCATAAAGCGTTATTTCCGAGCCACCGGTTGATTTTTCAAACAAGTGCTATGGAACTTTTTTGTTCAAAATCGTGCCAGCTACATTTGTTTGAAACATTTTTTTTTTCAAAGTACAGATTTTTGGGAAATCGACTTATTCCGTTATTTACGAGAACTGAGAGTAGGGAAATGTCATGATTAAAGTGCTACAAGGGTATTCCCTGCAGCAAATTGGCTCAACACTTAAAGAACAGGTTAGTTCACTAATCAGTAGGACACCTCAGCTATCTGACGTAAGGCTAACGGAGAAGACAGGGGCGGAAGAAGACTTTGTGTGGGTGACCATACAGGGAACCACATTCATAAGTGTATATTTCTCTCGAAATACATCTATCCGAGAATATAAGGAGTTGGTCGAAAAATTGGAAAATGTAATCACAAATATAACAGGAAACAAAATTATAGCGGGAGACTTCAATGCCTTACCCTTGGATTGAAAATACACCAAAATGGAACACCAAGAGGTTAGACCGGAGTAAATGGACTGAATCTTTAAAAAATGCCCCACCCTCTGGAAAGTATTTCCAAGAATAAAAAGGGACGACAAAAGGCTGAAGCGGTGATTTCTTCTATCACACGCAGCTTACAGAAGGCATGCGATATGCCTCGTGTCGACAGGAATAGAAGGAGACTTGTATACTGGTAGATGCAAGAAATAGCAGAGCTAAGGAGGCTCTGTTTTAGAGAAAGAACAAGAGATGCAGACACCAGGTCAGAAAAAAGCTACAATATATAATGGCGAAAAAGGAACTAAGATCAACAATTAAACGCAGCAAAAGATCATGATGGAGAAACCTGTGTGAGGAGATAAAGTCCGACCCATGGGAACTTGGATACAAACTAGTAATAAGGAAAATCGGCAAATTTAACGGACATGACATATTACACCCAGATCAAATGAAGAGGGTAGTAGACGAGCTCTTCCCCAAACATCCACAAAGAAGAAGAGAAAATTACGAAGAAGTTATTACAGCGCTTTATACACCGAGGAACTCATATACGCTTCCAACAGAAGCTGCTCTTGACTTAGTACTGGATACCTTCAATGTATGCTTACAGGAGGACATCTTCAGTACGAGTTAGAAGGTAGCCAACCTGATTCTTATCATCAATGTCCATGTCACATTGGACGTAAAAAACGCGTTTAATTCGACAAGGTTGTCGGATAATTTAACAGATTTCGAATACGTCTTCCACGGAAATTGATATACAAGACAACGAAAGGAGTGAAAACTAGAGACATCACCACCGGGTGGCTCAAGGATGGTGATGGTGATGGTGATGATGTAACAACGAATTCCTTCCTAATAACGAATGAATCCTACAGATAATACTTCGAGACAATGAAGACCAGCAATCAAGAAAATAATGAGAAATTCCAGAATTTAACGAAAAAAGCAGATCGGACGTGATACAAAGAGGGCACGACTGAATTTTCAAGACACTTTCGGACTAAACAGTGATCCGAAAATCAGTCGAGATGGATGAGGCAACCACTACATATCCGCAAAATCGTGAACAGGTAATAATATCGAATCATCCCGTCCAAGGAGGAGTGACCTTCAAACGAATTAGCCATCTGGAAGTCGGTTTACGATATTCAGATCGGATATAAGCCACGGTGCTGGTTCTACCTATGTTTTGCTATGGAAATATGTGTCCACAGTTTTAAGACAGAATAAGTGTGGATAAACTAGTTTGGACAGCGACGCCAAAAATGACGTATACCCGTACGTATATATTTCTTCCTCGCACTCAATTGAAATTGTGCCACTGTGCGGTTTAGTTTCTCGTCTTCACTTCCTATTCACGTCTGAGCCGGCAGTACCAGCCCAGTACTATAGGCCAAGGAGATGTCGGCAAGATATAGTCCACCAGTAGCGATTGGCGTTTTCCGGATCGAAGGGCCAGGTGCAAGAGGGGCCAATGGCTCTTGCTAATTCTAGGCTTGGCTCAACTTCCGTTCAATGTTCTCGATATCGACAATAATGGTCGTCCTTAGTATTATTTTTATTATAATATTATAATAAAATTAGAAATATTATCATATGGAGTCTTCGATGCCAGATTTCAAACCTGAGAAGTTATTATCTTTGATGCGAAGTGCTGTCACCTTCGAAGACGAACAATATCATGCAATTACCGGCAACCAAAAATAGGAAGCTGCAAGAATTGATGAAGAAGTGACTTCAAGTAGAAAGTACTACCATCGGTTGCACAAATTTAGTGAAGCACGGCATCGTGTTAATGTCATCCAAACCGATAAAACAGAGGCAATATTTGGTATCAACGAAGATCTTATTGGAGATGCACCGTCAAGTTGATAAACTACTGCAGTCGCTCTTTGGGGCACTATTCGCGACTCGTGCCGCTCCGAAACGGTGCGAACGATTATACAATCCTTTTGTAATTAACATTTATATTATATACAAGCAGTATCGCGGATTTTCGCATGTGGCTGAGTTCACGGCACAATAATATCTCGAGCTGCCGCGAGTGTACTTTATTAAAAAAAATAAAGTTGTTCCTTATTTTGCACAAACGAATGCAAGAATTATTATGTGCGCAGACCCGTCCTGAACGCGTTGTCCAGTCGGCAACTGATCCAGCGAAATATTGCTGCTCGTAGCTCATACCGAAACACATCTAAACTTCCATATGCGATGTAGATATAAACAACTCAGTTCATTTTAATATCGTCGGGTTATATCTGAGTATCTACATTCGTCGTAGACTCGAAATCAGACATACCGTTGATTTCATTTGGTTATTTGTTGTTTATTGTAGTTTACTTGATACTCCTTCGGAAAGAAAACGAGTATTCGTCGCGAGCATTCTGCTCTTTCGATGGCCAACGCGACACCTGCTAATATCTATTCTGTATGGACGAACGGGTCTCGGAGATGTTAAGGACTGCACACCCACTTTCTAATTTGCCTGTTTTCTCTTAATTGAATACCAATATTAAAAGAAACTTTCGTTTAGTTATATTTATTTTTTATTTATTATATTACATTATAACTGAAAAACAGAAAAACACAAAAACAAAAAAAAATACAGATACACCGTCAACACACACCTGGTTGAACCTTGTAGAAATTAGTAAAGCTGTTTATGTTTGTAATGTTTATATTCGTAATAATTTACATGTTTGTTCTAGGGTGAATTGCGAAATACACACGTCGATTTCCGCTAAACACATTCGAAGAAAATTCATTATGTTAGATTATGGATAAGGATAAGTATGGTAAGGTAAATTTTGAAAAATTTGAGTAAAGTTAAGTTTAAAGTCTGAGCACGCACAGAGAATCATGTAAATAAATAAATAATAATAATTGAAATAACTGTATTTTTGTGTCGACAATATAAATAAAACGAGATATTTAATATTTATAATTTGTAACGACATTCATTACCTATTTCAGATTTCATAATTTTATAGTATACGGTCCACACGGCATCTAGTGCCATTCCACTATCTAGATAAATTGCACCGGCGAGTGATTCGAAAACATCACCAAGAGCTTTTGGTACTTCCACATCTTCCGCCTCTTCACATTCCTTTTCACCCATGAAGTAGAACTGAAAGACATAAATCTACATTTATTATGATAGTATATTGAATTTATCACTCGGTGGTATTAAATAATTGGTGGAGAATCAATCGATGAACCGAGTCAAAGTATAATTCTTTTAGTTATTTATTTCAGCCTATTATTATATATTCCTATTTCAATCCTAAATAGGAATCCTTCTTCTTTATTGCAGATTCTGATTTTACGGCTTGAAATCGGTAGGTTTTGCCGGAAACATTGTTCTCGATTAGTCAAAGTTTTCAGACGTATGCTTCACATTTTTCGAATCTACTGATTGTACTCAATTCATGTCTATATCGGGCCTCATTAAGAACGTCTCATACACGTTTTCCGATAAACTCTAAAATGATTGTCGAAATTAGAGTCTACACATCATTCGGAATGCCCCAATGTTTTATTCATTTCTCATAAATTGCATAATAAATACTAGAAGCTTCGCCCCTGCTGCCTTCGGCCGCCAACCCCACTAAGGGGATCCGCCCCCTGAACCCCAGGTTAGCTCAGTCCATCTTTCGTTAAACGTAAACTTTATAATGTTTTTATAGTTTAATCTACAATATAAGTTCACTCAAGCGCAACCGCGGCCTGAAACCGTAACCACGCCGTGTTCTTGAATCCTTTATCAAAATTATATACTATATACATAATAAACTTAAATTTAACGCTTCTAAATTTCGTGTTATTTGTAATATTCTGAAAACGTTCATTTTCACAACTTCGACCTCCGCACACTGGCAAACTATTAAATTTATGCGCACAATTTTGTAATTCTTCATTTTGATACTGCAATCAAAGTGAACAGCCCGGAGTCTTATTTGAATTGGATGTTAATTTGACGCAGTTTTAAAGTTTCCCCCATTTCAACTCCCTGTTTTAAACTTTAAATTTACGAAACTGAATTCAAAATCAGATACCCTGAAACTAAGTTCTGATTAACGACTTAACAGAATCGAGATTTTGCATTTGCCTAGCTATGTAGTGTGCGAAGGTGACTACGATTTTCGTCGTTGTCACCCAATGTTATCAAACACGCGTAACCCGTGGCTCCGGTCGTTCTCGCGTACTTTCGTTATGCTCACGTCGGTTCCGTGTCGATTCGTGAGTTAAGTTTCGTTCTCGCCATCCGAGAAACTTCACCCGTCCGACTGCGCTTGGGGCTTGCGAGCAAATAATTCGGATTCGCGCGAAATCGCAGTCATCGCCGATCTGTACGCGCAACAGATAACGCATTCGGTATTGCATTTTTCTACACTTTTTGTTCATTAAGAAATAGTAACACGCTAGTGAACCGAGTGGCCACTAATTGATCCACGCCCTTCCCGATCTCTACTTCTGTCACATATTATGACAGAAATATTTCGCGAACCTGCCAGGATCCGGATGACACCGCAGTGTCCTAAGTGCCAGTGCAAGTTTTAAAACAAGAAAAAAGTGGTGCATTAGTGCATGTGTCGAGTGCCGTGCAACCAATCACGCTGCCATAGCACGTGGTATCTCTTTCCGCCTCCTCCGCACCAACCCCTCGTCAACATTTCGGAAGCTCCGTTGCCGCTGTCCATGCCACCTGCACGGTACCAGCCGCGCGTCTATACTCCGGACGCTCCGCTCCTGCCTGCAGTCAGGGCCGCCCGCACCGCGCCATCCGAGCGCCTATACTTCGGAAGCACCGTTGCCGCCGTCCGTTTTGCCTGCACCGCACGAGCCGCACGTCTACACTCCGGACGCTTCGCTCCTGCCTGCGTTCAGGGCCGCCCGCACCGTGCCATCTGAGCGCCTACACTTCGGAAGCTCCGTTGCCGCTGTCCATGCCGCCTGCACCGCCCAAGCGGCGCGTCTACTCTTCGGACGCCCCGCTCCTGCCTACTGTCAGGGCCGCCCGCACCGCGCCATCCGAGCGCCTATACTAGTCCGCAAACCGGCATCATGTCAGCAATGCAATTCGATGAGTTTCTGACCATGCAAGAGACCTTTTTCGAAAGTCTGCATCAAGCCAGCTCCACGCATAAGGCTGCTGAAATCCGCACACCTGCGAAGTTAAGGGTTCGTTTGGAGTAACTGCAAAGTACCTGGGCCCGGTGCGGCGAACTACATGCTCAACTGCTGCATGTTGCGTCCGACCTTGAACGAAGTTCCGTACGCCGCCATTGTGTTTTCAAAACCTCTGTAATGACAATCATTGCTTCGGCCGCATTATACTTGTCCACTGAAATACGAATTCATGTTAATCGGATTTCTACTTCGTGATATCTACATAAAAAAGACAAAAATATCAGGATTTTTCATTCTGTGGCCGCCATTTTGTTTTTGCTACAATTGTGTCATCAATTATTGCTTCGTGCTCATTAAACTGCGTGTTTAAAAAAAATGAGGTAGATCGGACTTCTTGTTCGTGAGATAACTGTGAAATGGCTAAAAATGTAAGGGTTTTTCGTTCTGTGGGCCGTCATTTCGTTTTCGAAACAATTCTGTCATCAACAACAGCTTCGGGCGCATCGAACTGCCTGTTTAAAAAAAAATCATGTTAGGACGTTTTGTTCATGGGATAATTGGAAAATAGTGAATGAAAAAAACTTTTTAAAGTCGAAGTTTGGCGGAGAAACGGTAATCCACGACGTGAAGCACTCGTTCGTGAGATAACCGTGAAATGTATATATATAACGCGTTTCGTTCCGTGAGCCGCCATTTTGTTTTCAACCCCGGCCTTCGACCCGATTTAATTTTTACACGATAATAAAAAAATAATACCTTCATGTTGTCCACGAATAGACGAAGAGAATGAGTGGTCAATTTTATAAATCAGTCGAATAGATTTCCTCCAAAAAATTCCGAAAATCGAAGAATCGGAAAAATTTTGGTTGACGAATTCAATACTTCGGCGACCTTGCGTCAGGCGAAATAATTTTTGTCCGTTAGTCTGTACGTACGTACGTTCATTACGCTAAATTTGTACGCGCTGTAACGCACGAACCAATCAACAGAAATGCTTTCATAAACTGTTTTTGGGTATGCGCTGTCCTAACTTAGAACTGATTAGTTTTTGAAATATATCCACCAATTAGTAGAGTGGGGAACCCGAAAAATACTCACAAACTGAAATACAACAAAATCACAGAATAAGTGATCACCCTTCGAACACCCAATATTTACGCTTGGACTCGGTAAGAGTCGGTATGTCTGGGTGCGATCAAGCACTTGCATAAAATGTAATTATTGGCTGAGTACTATTTCGTTCGGCTCCCAGTCCAAACGGTTCATTTTTTAATAGCCCATTAAGAGCAATTAATCAATCAGAGCTCGTTTCTTTTTTGGTAGCAATATTTAATATAACGAAGATACGGTGACCGGTTGGACGATTTTGGGATTGAGAAACGTATGACATAAGCGATTTGAGTACTAACTCATGAGTGAGTAGCACGGGTTGAGTAGTTCCTGTAATTAACCCATATTGCTGTAATTTTACACAAGTGCATTAATAAAGGAGCGGGGTGGTTTTTCGGCGCTAATCTTGACCGGGTGACCGACCGATACAACACGTAGTGCAAAAAATTGTACAGTGACATATATGAATGATCCAATGCGTTTTATCGAATATTAAGTGAAATATCACGCTGCGAGTATCCTTGCCATCGCAGCCTAGAAAAATAGAAAATCGACTAAATTTTACCCAAGAATGGGAAATTAAATGAATTTGAACGCGAGTTTCAGAATTCCCGCGCTACAGAGCTTACGCCGTAAGCTCCGGGCACCGATAGTGCCCCGTACGGCCCTATACAAGGCATCGGGCCTCCTCGCAGCGGGCGTCG
>JAPYZR010005077.1:0-13367 GCA_030522945.1 Trichopria nigra
TACATGTAAACAAATATTTCTTTCAGCATATTCAAGTATAGGATTTGTTACTTGTTAACAAATATCATTTACTGTAAACAAACTTTTTTTTCAGTGTGGTAACTTAAATCGAATCTTCCTGCAGTGGGAATGACCTCTCTTCATCATGGAAACGACGAGAAGAACCGTGAGCGATGAATGAACTACATATTGAGAATGCTCCCTCTTACGCAAGACAGAGATGACGCGCGTACGAGTTAGCAATGGGGTTGTAGGGTCAGAGAATAAGACAAAGTATATAATTTGTTGAATGTACTTTCATCAGATTATTACGTCCAGGTTGGAGATTTTCCATGGACCGGACCGACTGCTCCTGTACAATCCACCATCCCTATAAGTACACCGTAATAGAGAACGATATTACCCTGTACTGAGAAAAATTTATATTACCGGTTGTAGTGACAGTGAATATCTTAAATTAGAAGTCTATCTATAGATTTTAATACTTAACATCCAAACCTAATAAATCGTTTACAATCTAAATATTGTAACGTAAAACTCTAAGATATTCGTATTTAACATATAATCCATGATGTTAAACTTTACTATCTTAAGATTGAAAGAGAAACTATATAAATTATATTATTTATATGTAAATTACTATACCATTATATATATACGTATATTAATACTATTTATAAATTATTACAATTTACATTATTATATATATAATTATTTTAGGTTGAAAGTTGCGGGCGGGAATAATCGAGCTTCGCGCCCGTCGAATTGAAAAATATCTTATGCATCACGTGTGGCATATCGATCTCCATTGAGAGTGATGTCGAACTTCACACTCGTGTATATCTATAATAACGCCCTTGATACATAATCTACTATTATAACTGTATAATGCTTTCTACGTCATGAATTATAATGTTAGACGCAATAATTATTTTTCCAGTATTTTTTGATTATGAATAATCCTTTAAGACATTAATTGCCAATATTGAACACATATCGTGAATTATTGTAAACATGTTGATACCACAGTTTATTTAGGAATTTTAAGAAAATAGTATAAATGTACCATATCCATGAAACCCATGAAAATGAGCAATTTATTAATTTAAATTAAATAATAACGATAAAATAATTATGCTAATTAAATGTAGATATTTCTGAGGGTAATTAATTCGGCGACGGTGATATTCGTACATTCGCGCTATGATTATAGCGGAGTTTCAGGAAACACTCGTTCTCGTATTTTTGTCGCCGTCTCTTTCACACATATGGCGAATGTAAAACACTCGCGTGATGTTGATTCTCGAATTGGAAGATTGCGCGCCAATTACATTTGTCGTCCATAAAGTCTCTAATTGCGAGAACGCGCAGTACCCAGGTACAAAAGACGAGCTCCGGCCCGCAGCGACTCAGTGCAAAACGTAATGACTGTTTATTAAAACTGATCGCAAAAACGAAACAGGTGCACCTGGAGAAGCAACGGCAGCCCGCTCGTCCACTCGCAGCGCCGTCATTAAAGTCCCGAAACCTAAAATTCTATATAGATATTTCACGTATCGTGCCGCTCTTACATTTCACACGCTAATTTTATTCTTTTCTCGTTTCTCTGCAATTTTTCGCTGGTATAATGATGACAATAGAATGTAATGGAAGTGCCGGTTTATTTGTATTCGTAATTGCATAATTGACTAACGTTAGAAAAGTGCATGTTAAATGACTGTGTGTAATTGATTTATTTATATTCCAAGATGCAATCAGCTCTACTCTGAACTAGTTTAATAACACTGACCAATATTATTCTAGTGTAAAATAATATTCAAATAATGATTTTACTTTTTATACATAAATTTATCCAACATACAATAACATATTTTTTGTAACTTTTGATTAAGATATCTGTTACTGTCATTTTATATTATAATTTTTCCAAGGAAATCAGGGAGTACTAACCTTAAAGTGTGGTCTACAAGAAGGATACTTGTATATACCTATTAATGAGTTCCGTTTAAGATTGGATCAATAAAATCGGACATTGTAGCTCGCAGCCAATGCCAAAAGAACTTGATAATTGAAATAAATAATGAATACCCTTTATATGAAGGATTTCCCTAGTAGAAATCTGTCCATTTTTTTCTTACACTGTCCATTTCTCCTATGCCTTTAACATGGTAAATATCTGAACTGTCTAAGAATTGGCTAACTTATTCGCAGACCTTAAAATTGTATTTATAAAAACTTTGTTTATTTTATTTGTAAGCTATATTGTCATTAGTTTCAAGCAACTTGCAATTCCTTACGCCTAAAGCCTTGAAGAAAATACTCAGTAGGTTTTAATAAAACAACGCTACAGTTTTGATTGATTCTTTAATTCACACGAATACAATTTTCAAAAGTGTACACATTTATAAATGTATTTCTGGCTCACAATAATCTTACAATGCTAAAGACATGCTTCGAATCCTTGAGCTTTCAATAAATGTATTAGCAAAGTTTGAAATCGATTTAAAAAATTGTTTGAAAATCTGAACGCTACAAAGTGTATTTTATATTTCGTTATTTCGTATCCCTTTGGAATCCAGCGAAATGAGAGAATGCATAATTTACTTTGAAAAAGCTGGAGAACTTGCCTAAGGATGAAATTACAAACAAAATACGAACCGTTTCGCGAATGGAGATCTGCGATTTAATACCGTCGATATTCCTCATTCCCATTCGTCATTCATTCGCTTACGTGTGTGTCTCCAATTATTTTTAACAATGAAATGGAAGTATCCAGCCGACCGATTAGCAGAGATTTAATTGTGCCGCCTGCCGGATTCCTCCATTGAATTTCCGCTGGAGTGTGGAACGCGTTGACGTCGGGCCAGGATAGAAGATAGAGATACTTTGCAACATAAACGCGGAATGCTGGAAAGAGAAAGAAGGAAGCAGAGAGGATGGTGGAAAAGTAAATAGAAAAAGTGATAAGTACATAGCGAGAGAGAAGTACTATCTATCTATAGGTTAAAAAAAAGAAGACAAATGCAGGAACATGAATGTTGAGTGAACAGGAGAGACGTACGAAAACGAAGATGAAATGAAAAATCCCGGAAAGCGTATAAAAGGAAGACGAATTAAACAGGAAGATTAAACGATTACAAGATTAAAATATCCCAGTAGTATCTAAAATATGTGTGGAGAATAACAATAAACTTTATATAATCATATTGTAAATGGCTGCATTACTATAATCATTTTTTGCTTTTTAATTTTCACCTATATCAAGATAAAAAGATAACTGGTAACTATAATATTTTTCAAGAAGAATGAACTTTGGATGAAACTGGTAGTCCTTCCTTATTGACTTTAATGAAGTAAACAGAACATAAAGTAAAATGATTGAAATTCTCTTCTAAACGCAGAATAGTTAGAGATATCAATTGCTTTATTATGAAGGGTGTGCTTACTAAGAAATTCTGTTTCTAGTTATGTTTCGAGTAAGGGTATACATGCCCAAGGATTAAAAAGGTCCAGGCCTATCACCAAACGCATGATGAAGGGCGGAATGATATCCTGGTCTCGTTCAGTGGATTTCCCTTTGTCTTGTACCCATGAGTGTTTGTCGAATATTTCGAACATTTTTATTCTTATTCCAACGACGAACTTACAACTATCCTGATTTCGATAATCCAAGATTGACTGATTTAAAAACCTACATATATTGTTTTATCATCGGGATACTATACAATGGAATGTCTCCATATCTCCTATATCGCCACATATAAAAAAAAGAAACACTATAATTAGATGCCGAATCCATGGAACGTCCTCATCTCGGAAATGTGATTTTCTTCCGACAGTCGGCATCGATATGAGGAAGAGAATCATATATATATATATAATAGAGTTCATGTCACCAGCAGAACATAATAAATCAATGGGAACTTCAATTCAAAGAAATGGACGACATATACTGCTTAAATTAAATGCTTTCGCCATTGTCGTGGACGTGGTAGGAATAACTCAGTTCCGGATTTTTGTTAAAAGGGATAGTATTGTCGCAATGAGTACTAGCTTTAAGAAATACACATCACAACCACCGTTGCATTTTCTTAGATGCCATCGACAAATCGAGAGAGTCGCATTTACTTTTTAGTGAGAAGTCTAAAGTGTAAAATATTAGTAAAATGTGTGATGGTAAAGGACAAATCCAAAATCTCCTTGTGGGTTAGGTCAAACCATATACTCGGACCATTACTCTTTTTCTCCTGTTTGTTAGGTAGGGTAGCTCTATTGCAATCTTCTCTCTTCTCGCTCGCTTAATGCAGGTGTTAAGTACGAAAAACATATCTGAAACAACATAAAATATGAAAAACAAAATGAATAATTTGGGACACATTTTAAAAACTGTTGTTATCATTGATAAGTAAGTATTAAAATTATTTGAAATATTTTCGAGAAATTCATTTGCGTTTTTTACAATTTTACAAGATTATTAATCAACCCTATTAATGATTTTTAATGACGTATTTAATACGATGCAATAAGGCAAACGTTAAACTATATATATTTATCTATTTTCATTATATTATTGTTAAATCAATATTACTTTTAAATAGGTAATTTTAATGATTAGCGCACAACAGAACTCCGCTTTCGACTAATCATATCCACCCAAAATATTCCTCACAGTTGAATTTATACCAAATTATCATTCGAAATAATATGAAACAAAATAATTTTATTTAACATCGAACATTTTCAAAGTCCATACACACGTATTGTAATGGTTTCAATTTACTGAAGCTGGAAATTAATTCAAAATATGGAATATTTATTCCCTTTCAAACGTAAATTTTAATTTCAATAAATCTCTCCGATTATTAAATATATATAAAATATGTAAAAATTAAAAAATAAAACAAAAGAGAATACATATTTTATAAATGAATATATAATTTCATATTTGTTATCGGGATAAAATGAATATAAAATTAAAAGTTGAAAACAGTACGATTATTATCAATTGACAGGCCCGACACCAGATAGGTATAGGTTTGCAAATCTACAACAGCCAACCCGTATAGACAGCGGCGTGAGTTGTTTTCGCGTAATCACGACTTAACCGCGCAATTGTACATTATTTATACGTTAATTAATCACCGGCTGTCAGGGAAATTCGTCAAAGGGCGCGCCGGGGAAATATATAAAAATCAGTAGAGACAGACAGAAAGAGGCGGACGTGCGGCGGCGGCGACGGCGGCGCGGCGGCGTACGCTTGCAAGGGGTAACGGATCGTTGGGCGTCGTTCCCTACGTACAGATACAGCATTATGAAAACACGAATGTACTTTTAAATCAATACCATCGCATTGTGGAGCGTCGGATGGAAGTAGAGGGCGAGAGGGGACAATATGGGCGCGCGAAGAGCGGGAGGCGCGAGAAACTAGTCGGGCTTTAGAATACGAGAAAACTCCGAATGCGAAAATGCATAGAGAGAGCGATGGAAAGGGCGAGTGGTGCATAAAATGAAGAGGGCGAGAAAAAGAGAAAGGGAGGGATATTGGTTAGATCCTGTAACATTAACCAATACCGAACGTACGTATAAAGGTTTTTATTGTTGGTGCTGCGTTTCATTATCAAACGTTCAAGCGCTATCGGCGCTTTAACGTCGGCCATGCAACGTTTACGAGCAGATTCCCATGAAAATATTGCTTTTATCGCCGACGCTGAAACCGCTCGCTACCGCGGTTATATCCTCGCGATCGCGTTTTTCGCTAATCGCTACTTGCGAGAGCCTTTTTTTATTATCTGCGGTTAGTTGTGTTTCTCCTGTTGCGATTTAACGATTGTAGGGACCTTAACAGGCGATTCGACCGACATTTTGGCCCCGAATCGAATTTCCGTATGGTTACGTTTTTATAATGTCCGCGTAATCCAACTTTCGGCTTTCGTACTAGGTCGCACACTCGTAACGAAGATGATCGGATTTACGGTATTTCACGCGTTGTACCGAGGCGAAGGTCATTGAAGCTGATGCTGAAAAGCTCAGTTTTAAAATTTGTTAACCTTCACTTTTTCATAAAGAGATTTTGACAGTGACTAGTTAAATACACCAAAGCTCTTTGAATATCGAACTCGATGGGAAAATAAAACTGCACACATTTCAACACTTTTACAGATATTTGTTTTCACTGCCCCATAAATAAATAGATCAATCAAATTGTTGTATACATCAATTTAGAATAAAGTGATTAATTTTTGCAGATGTCAGATTGTGGACCATTAAGTATATACACTCTTTGTACTTCTAACTGCATTATATTTTCATATGTTTACATTACATCTTCTAATTATAATTTGTAAATAACCATGCTAATTATAAATTCTATTGTCATCATTAAGTCATAAATTGTATTTATTAATCGTTATAAAAAAATATAAATTATTTTACAATAGGTATGGTCTTTGATAAAAGTTTTTTTCAAGTTGCTTAAAACATCACACATAATTATGCTGCATTTCAAAAATTTATATAATGAATTCATTCCAGGAACTAAATACTTCGTTACCAGTTCAAATGTTAATAGATTCGGTTATTGTCACCCATGCGAAAACAAATAATGAATGACTATTGGAAGGTTTGGATAGACCTTTCGATAAATCACGATATATTATTAAACATAACATACATATTGCAGAACTAAGGAGTAACTATGAAAAAAAATCAATAGTTTGAATGACATTTACAAAATTTATCGATGATTTTCATCTATTTTAGTCCAATTTTATAACTTATGTTGCTGTTCGTTAATTATAAAATTTCTTTCGGAAATTACCGTCAAAGTTGAAGTTGAAAACGAACTAAAGAAGACGAAAATGGCAATAGGATCAGAAGTATTGGCGAACTATTGGGAAACTATATAAAACTCAACAGTTTTTCAATTGTTTCTAAATAGTTCACCAATAGTCGCAAAATAACTTTTAACCATTAATAATTTTAAGTTCCTTTTTCCAGACAAATTTTGAAAGAAAACCAGCATTTAATAAATACGGAGATAAATGAATGTTACCATACAGATTATAGGACTACATATCTTGCCATTTAATATAATTAATATATTAATAGCTACTATCTGCGATCTTTAGTATACTATATCTATGCCGTTAATTAACTAGTTAACTATGCCATTAGTTAACTATCATTAATTAAATCATTAATTAAATCATTAATTAATGATAGTAGTGTTTTTATATTCTGACAAGATTTTAGAGAAGTTCAAATATTTATCAAAATATATGTACATTAATGGATACGATCCAAGATTTGAATGGACCAATATCTGCAGATATTATTAAGAACTGTCTAAGTCAACTGTGCCTACGAAACATCTAACATTTTAATGGCTAACATTACATTTTTCAGAAACATACATTATTCTCCCTATAGAAATGACAACTTCTTAAATTTGTTAAGAAAGTAATTAAAGTTATGGAATAGCAGCGTAAAAAGAATTGTTTAGCGGAGCATGCTCTTTGTTCTAGGATTATATCAATGAGTAATAATTATTTATTTTTTTATTAACATGTGGATGTATACATGTGAAAATCCAATCCTGATTCTAAGATGATAAAGTTATTTGATATTAAAAAATATAACTTTAGAATGCATCAATAATGATTTTTATCGTAACTCAATCGAACCAAATAAACAAATTTTTATAATTATTTAGTACAATAATAATACGTAAATTGCACTCGAGCGACGTTCCATTCAAAAAAATCTCATTAATTATTTACAAATGAACATTGCAATATTGTAACGCATATAATATACAATATATCACGGATATTTTGATTGCTCCTATTTATAATCGAAATATAGAAATCATAGTGAATACGTGGAATAAAACAAGGTTATAATTTCAAAGGTATGACGTTCGACATACCGTTTTGTGAATATATTTGCAACAACTATATTGGAATTTTAACTGGTCCCTCATTATTTCCTGATCAGGCCACGATTCAGTAAACTATTGATTTGGACTGTTGCAAATAATCATTTTCAAATACGACAAAGGCATTGACAAGCTGCATTATTGGGGAAACTGAATGATATGCGAATATAAATGCAGACGTCGCGCTGGTACATCCAGGATCCCTTTTATTGATCCCGTACGCTTTTTATTGATTTGAACTATAGAAAAATAAAATTGGAATTGGCCGACGTAATCAAGTTGCCGCTCATCGTGTAATGCTTCCATGTCGTTGTACATAACATACAGGGTGGATCCACGAGAATCGAGCATAGGACATCCCATATTAAACGAATTCTACATGTAACTGCCTAACATATACGTAATATGCTTCTTCTGGTCAACCCATTTTCACATTTAAAAACATTCTATAACGAAACACGATAATAAATTTAATGCGATTGGGAATCATCCGTTAGTTTTATAGTTGTGGACAGGAAATCTCCATGAACGTTCACCACATAACTATACAACGTTACAGGAAGTTTTACGCAGTTTACACGAAAAGTAGTCACATACAAGTAGAATTAGTAATCATGTATCTGAAGTAATTATAAATGATTTACTTTTTTTTTTTTAACAAACATAACGAAAACAATTTCATCCGTTCGTAGTCAGCGTTTTTCGAAATGGGATGCCCTGTTCACTTTTACAAATTCACCCAGTATATAAAAGTGATTTCCATTAATCTATGTCTCCGAAATTTATCACATTTTACTGGCAGAGCGCAGAAAAGGACCGCATAATATTTCATTTTCATTATCCATTTAATTAGTGATATTAATTAGTGTACCTGATTATATTTTGTAATGTATTGATTTCAATTACTCCGAAAAACCCTTGATACATTTAATTTTCTGTGTTTTATTATTAGCTTTATAATTAAAAAGTTCTAATAACGTATGCATGCTTATTATGCTATTCTATTTATGAATGTAATGTTCAGAAATAAAAATATTAATTATCAATCCTATATGTATATACATTATTTTTCATTTGAGTTTATAATTAAAACGTCACATTCAGAGATAAATAAGCTATATACTTTTAATAAACATGTATTCACGTTGCACTAATGTACCTCGAGTCAATAAATTTTCTTTAGTCTCAAATATATTTGGTCAATACAACAATATTTACGTTTATATAATAAATTGTTTAACTTAACATTTTCTAAAAACTGCATAATAATATGACATTTAATATAAAGCTTTCTTGGAAGAGAGCCAAATGATAATGGCGTACCTCTAGGCTGCAAAGCCAGCGAAACTTACCTGTATATCTTTATAAGATCAAATAGGTTATATATGGGATTATTTGAAAAAGCATTGTCTATATTTTCTTCATGATATTTACGCTTGAACACATAAACCAAAAAATTGTGACTTAAGTAGGACATACATGAAAAAAAAAAAAACGTTTCATAATGCCACATTGCATAAACTACGATTGTTCTAAGATTCGTTAAATTTCAACCATCGCAGTTTCATTAAATCACATTTATATACTAAATTATATCGATGATTAAACAACAATTCATCGATTTACAATGTTGGTAAATTTTCCATTAATGCTATATAATTCTAGTTGTCTTATATAAATATATGTAGGCAATTTTTATTTCTTTTCTATTCGGTATTAAGGAATCAAGTAAGGAATAACGAATATTCGAATGATTCCGTGCGACTAATTTTGAGATCAATTCTCCAGCAATTAACCAAGCGAAGTGTCGAATTGAGTGGAGCACCTTGATATATATGTCTATTTTAGTTGTGCATATTTGAAAACAGCCCGAATCGAACGTAAAGTGTCTGTTCTCTCGTCGTTGATTAATTTTGCATATCTCATAATTAAATCACGCTCGTTCGAAATTAGAGATGAGCAGTAATTCAAATCGAGGTCGCGATTCTGCAATCCGCGATGGCCCATATTCGCGTGCCGCCGTAGTCGTGTCGCCGTCGTTTTGCATGTTGATCGAGAACTGGCTCGCGGAAGCGGGAGGTTGCTCGCCCTCGATACTCCAATATGTGTATACACGATGTACGCGTCAATTGTTTTGGATTAAAGCGTTAGATATATTTAGTTAAACGTTTCCGAAATAATCTATTTCTTGCATTTATTTGTCTATCTTTCTGATTTACTTGGAGTGATAATTGATGCACTTTTTTAGAAATGCTACTTCTTCACTGTGTTAAGTTTGAAATTTCCATCTTTCGAGAGTGTATATATGCAATGCTTATAGTTATGTGTAAAGTATGGTGCACCCACACATGAATGTACGTTACGTTCTTCGTTTGTTTCCTCAATTTCCTTTAGGTTTGTGACGGAGAACGTTTAGTCGTTGAGAGATAGCGATAGCGTCCTCAAAAGATCGAAATGTTCGAGCCCCTTCTTAATAAGAAAGAGGCATAGCAGTTCTATATTTTTCAACATAAAACGCACAAATGACAATAATTTTGAAAAATCGATACCCGAATATGAAGAACAGCAATTTGGATTTTGCAAAGATACTTCGAATCAATAACGATATTGAGAAAGTTATTTATGATTCGATTTTAATTTTCCTATTTCTATAAAACAAATTCTACTGCACCCGTAGCCCTCGTAATTGGAAATCCATTCCTAACAAGTTTTTAATAAAAAATGCTTCAAAATTCCAAAAGATTTTCTCGCTTTTGGGCCTTTCCCTTACCCCTCTCTCAGGTCCTTCGAGGGCCTGCAAGGAACTGCTATCTCATAATTAAAAGCGCATGGAAACATAACAGGATCGAAATCTCGTCTACTCTCGCTATAGCATGTTCACATATAAATTTACATGATTAAATGTTGCAAAAAACTAGATGAAATTGAGGAAACAAATGAAGAACGTTACGTACATTCATGTGTGCGTGCATCATACTTTATATACACAACTACAAGCATTACATGTCCATCAGAATGGACGCAAACTTCGAAATATTTATTTCATCGAATGCTTCGTCATTTCGTCAAGGTTGTTTTCGTAACTTTCTGTAACGTGAATATTGTTTCTTATTAGCGTAAAGTCCCTAAAATGATTTTCTCCTATGTTATTTCACACGTAAGAAATTTTGTGACTTCATATTTTATTCAGTTAAGTTCGACACTCAGTACAAAAATTATAAGTGAATACAATGCTTTCGTTATTTGTTGTATTACCCATTAATTGATAACTACATGAGTGTAAGTATATTAAATAACTAATATTTCCTACCAAGAATTATATTTAATTTGTCTTTATAATTATAAAAAAATCTTTTGAGATACGAATGAAATAAAACACATTGTCAGTAAATATAAAATGTATAATCTCGTTACAAACTCCACATCGAGATGTATAAGTGAATAAATAAATAAAATATTACAACAAATTAAGGCATGTAATTTTACAAACGACGAACCAACCCATATATATAATTCAATCATCTCGCAAGCTGCCCTGTAGTTGACTAGCCATAGTATAGCAAATTTCGTTCATCTAATAAACAACAATTTAAAATAAAACGTCACGCTCTATTATCTATATAAATATGTAAAAGACCGATTATATTGGAAAATATTAGTTAACTTAAGATAGTTTGAAAGCGTCAAATATAACGGTTTTTGTGTATTTCATACGTTATGGTTGAATCTAAAATTATGGATTTTAAAAAAAATATTCACAAGACATAAAATGCATATTGCGTTTTTTAAAATAAATTGTTACTAAAAACTTTATATGAAAATTGGAGTAAAATTGTTTTCGTTCTTCATGAATGCATGACATAATATAAAAGAATAATATCTCAAAACTACTACTAAGCTAATAAATGAAAATGAACATGAAAGTATTTTAAACGATTAAAATAAATATAATAAATAAAAAAGATTGGATACAATAATAGAAATGAAGGGTTAGAAACAATAATTAGCTTTAAACGTGGAAAGAATTGTCGAAATTAAAAAAAAAGTAATTACTTAAAATTCTGAATGTTTTATTAATAGCTACAAACACAAATACATTTTCTTTCTCTGAGAATATTAAACGTCTTTAGTTTGGTTTTAATTTGAATATCTATTCATAACAAAAAGGTTACATCTTTTGAAACTTTTTGAATTTTAAAATATTTGTTTATTTATCGCAGTTTCATATTTTTTTAAACTTAGACACTAAAAATAAAGAATTTTTTCTTCACTCTATTCATCACATCCAATACTGACCTATAATAATAATGACCTAAAATATGAGTAAGGTAAAAATTAATTCTGAAATATTTAAAAACCTTTTTTTAGTACAATATCACAACAGTGACGATGCACGCTGCATCCGGTATCTTAATGGAATAATTGAATTTCACGGTTTTAACAATTATTCACTTATTATATCTCTTATTTTAATTTATGATTGTAAGTGACAACTGTTTAAAATATCGATGTGCCTATTATTACCAAAAAATGAGAAAAGGATATTGGAATTCATTAACGTAGCCGTTGACGTAGTTGACTATATACGATTTACCGACATAGGATTCGATGTACATATAATATACAAATGCACATGTAGATTGCAAATTTTATAACCAATTATGCTTTGTAATTTATTATTAGAGTATTGTTACGTCAAAGAATACATGAAATGTTTATCCAGGTCAAAGCAAAGTTCACGATAAATGTAGAATTTTTGAAATAATTATATATATTCTGTGATTGTTCGAAGAGAATTTACAATTCAATGTTTTTAACTTTATTATATTTTGATCTTTAGATTTTTTAATGATATTCATATATTAATTTAAAGCATTTTAAAAGATTAATTTCCGAATGGGCTCAATACGATAAATAAGTACACGAATGTAAATGCCTTAGTCGTAAGTAAGAATTTTTAGTGGCATGATTATCCTTATTAGCAGGTGCATGTTATACGTAACATGTATACGTATATAATAATTGAAAGTATTGACCTACTTTATAATATATTTAAATTATAGATTCAATTACATTATCAAATTTTCAAGCATTTAAATAAATAAAAGTATATCTTATATTATTGATTTTATTATATCATTATTATAATAAAAGAATATCAATTGTTGAAATATATTTTTATTATTATTACGTTAGAAACAGAGGAACTTGAAAAGAGATAATGGCGCATAATTCGCACGACAGCTTGAAGAGCGAATTTTCAGTAAGTAGCAAAAATAAACCTATTTTACAAGCGTACAAAAAAAATTTATTTATTGTTCGATTTTAATTGTTTATGCTTTTTTTTTTTTTTTTTTTTTTTTTTTTTTTTTTTTTTTTTTTTTTTTTTTTTTTTTTTTTTTTTTTTTTTTTTTTTTTTTTTTTTT
Organism: Trichopria nigra; assembly: GCA_030522945.1. NCBI lineage: Eukaryota > Metazoa > Arthropoda > Insecta > Hymenoptera > Diapriidae > Trichopria > Trichopria nigra. The sequence continues at coordinate 13,363 of JAPYZR010005077.1, forward strand.
TTTTT
>JAPYZR010005078.1:0-13158 GCA_030522945.1 Trichopria nigra
AAAATATCGATGAAATTGGTTCAAAATTAAACGAGTATTATCCGAAATAAATTATTTTCTCTTGCCAGCACCAAAAATAATTTATTTCGGATAATTCTCATTTCATTGTGAACCAATTTCATCTATATTTTTTTGAAGATTGTATATGTTACGTAGAATCACCCCTCCAAAGCCCGAATTTTGAAAACATGTTTCAATTTATTTATACTTTTCCTGTTTTGAGGTTAGGTCGGTAACTGCTCTACTCTAGAACTACCTTAAATAATTCTTCATTAAAGCTCCTACTTTGTTTACATGAAAATTATTAAAAGCTCTTATATACACTGAAAAAAAACATTTGTATATTGAAGTAAATATTTGAATAATAGTGAGTAAATGTATTTACTTGAATTAAGAAAATGTTTCCTTCATTTTAGTAAAACTTACTTAATTCAAGAAAATCTTTTCTTAATTCAAGTAAATATTTACTTGCTGTACTATTCAAATAAATATTTTATATATTTTGGGTGTATATATACATATATATCCAAATTTCGAACGAATTATTCGAAAATCGAGAAGTATATATACAGACGGGCATAAACGCCATTAAAAGTCGAAAATACTCAATTCCGAAAAAGGACCAAAACATCCCTGCAGGCTGCCGTAATCTGGAATACCCTGCAAAGCCCACATGCGCGTAAATCGTGTACCTCAGACGTAAAATTCCACAAAAAGAGCGCATCAATACATTTTCCACCTATATATATGTATGCGATACGAATCCTCTCGTTTATCCATCCTCTTGGGCGACTTTCCATTACTTTTTTCGCACATCTCACCGAATCATGTTGCGAAAGGAGTTAGGACCATCCCGTCGCATTTTATCATCCAAACTAGGGGACCCTCGTCTCGGACGGGGGACATGAATGTCTGGCCTCTAGACGTCTTCTCGGTGTCTTTTCGCTCGAGCTCCCGCGACGAGAACATCTTCGACGTGACGCTTGTGTATATATATATATAAGTGTGTGGGTGTGGGGGGGGGGGTGTATGTTTACGTGTACGTATGTGTGTGTGTATGTAAAGAAAATCGGGCAAAAAGTCGTTATACATAACGTGAATGTAAAATATTCATTGAGCCCCGCTCTTCCCATTGATACGCTTCCCTATATTACCCGCGAGGACTTTTCTTAAGTATTATATACAATCAAGTGTTATCGTGTACGACGATTGGTATTAAACTTTTTTGTAAGATTTTGTGTAAAATTATGTATTTGGATTTTAATTCGAGACGCATATCGCCCTATATATTATTTCACATATATATTTCGAGGAACACTTCCTATTCGACATCGATCGCCATCTAGCGGTGATTGATTTGTCGAGATACTTTAGCTTGATCTGGTAACGATGTTATCAATTTAAATCAGGAAATTGTTATGAAATGAAACTTTTTTTAAATTGGAATTTTCAAGATCCATTTAAAAAATAATCGGAAATATAGAATATATAATTTATATATTTCACTTTTTCACTTATTACTCCAGTTTAATCGAAAATTGTTGAAAGAAGCCTATCTGTGTCAATCGATGTAAGAGACTATTTTACTACAATAGATAATCGATAACTCGTGAAGTTTTTCATTCAACATTTTTACCAACATTTTTATCCAAATTCTGTAAAATAAATTTTATCCAAATTCGTATTCAAATTTTGTATCCTAATGTGTTATTCAAATTTTTATATAAATTGGTAATCTAAATTTTGTATCCAAATTTTGTATCCAAACATTTTATCCAAAAATTGTTATCCAAATTTTGTATGAAAATTTGGATTAACGTGGATTCGGAATAAGTATACGTTTTGAAGAAAATAAATCTTTTTTATCCTTTTTTATGCTTTTCTATCCTTCTGAATTCTTTTGTATCCTTTTTTAGTTCTTTTTTATCCTTTCTTATTATTTATAATCAATTCTGTACAATTCCAGTAATAGAAAATACACTAAAAGGCCAAAAACGAATTAAATTGAATTAAAGTAGATTTAAATGAATTAAAAATTAATCCACTTAAATGCGCACTTCAATCTATTCTAATTCGATTATTGACCACTTTTGTAATCCTTTTTTTTAAACTGTTTTATTTTTTATTTAAATCATTGTAATCATTTTTTATCCTTTTTAATCTTTTCTAATCTTTTAAAATTATTTCTTTATTCTTTTTTTTTCTTTTTTATACTTTTTTATACTTTTTATTTTTTTTAATCCTTTCTAATCCGTTTTTATACCTGTTTATTCATTTTTATCCATTTTTACAGTATCAATCCTTTTTTATCCAATTTTTCACCTTTCGACCCTATATCTTTTTTTTTCCAAACGGATTTGAATTCGACATTCGTCACCTATCCGCGGATACTTTTAAATCTCGTTGCTCGATTGGCTGATTTTCACGATACTGTACATTACAATCTTTTTATTTGCACTCTTGCATAAATCGCAGACGACCACGTAACGTATATAATGGACGATCCCACATGAATTCCATCACCTTGTACATATATCTCTGTATGAACGTGACGTGTGTTTTACAGGACTGCCAGAAGGAAATCTCACGGTGCGAGTGGAAAAGCCGAGGTACGCGGTCGGCGATACCGTCAGAGGGAATTGCACAGCACCGCCGGGTAATCCGCCGGCCAACGTCACCTGGACTGTCAATGGACTTCCGGTAGGTACAAGTCGATATTGCAGGAAGCCGGAGCGACATTTCAGAGCTAGAAAAACCGGTACCACGGCGACGACGACATATATATATATGGTACATACACGCGCACACACACACATATGTGTGTATATGTGTATATATATAGAGGGACGATTTTCGATCGTCGTGTAATGGCGTCGTCGCCCAACCTGGCCTTTTACGAGCGTCTATGTAATAAGCCCCGTTTCAATCCAGTTTCATAATCGGCGGTGTTAAGGGCACCAGCGGCATCCTTCCTCGTTTCCGCACCTATAATCATTTATGCAAAATTCGAGTTCACGGGTCTTCGTACGCATATATTCGCCCAGCGCGACGATGCTCTCCCGTGACTTTATCGGGATTTATCAGTGATCGTCCCGATAAAGGATATTTCTGTCTTTTTTACATCGTTCATGCATCATCATTCATAGTTTTACATCGTGGCAAAATTAACATACTTAATTGTTAACATTTAGCAGTTTTAATAAAAAAAAAAAGTAAGCGACAATACCGACCGTTGGTAATGTAGATAACTCGTCCATATTCTATATATGCATGCATATACAGTACGAGGTATACGTAGATCATTATCACGTCAATATATAAATATGTATGCATACATCGTCGTTACTATGGTTGCAATAATCAAAAGTTTTTTCACTCGAGTTCGTCGATAACGTCACTTCCTAACCAGTAAGATGTAATTTAAAAATGATTTAAGTGATTTAGAAACGTTTGGACTGTATTAGGGCGATTCAGCGCAATTAGTCTAAACGCCGAAGTAAAATCAGAAAAATCACTTGAGAATTGAAGCAGAAATCACTGAAATAAGTATCGGGTAATCTCATATAATTTCGAATTTTCGACGTAGAACATGCCTTACCGATCGAGCCGTTACATATATATACATTTTTATTATAGACATTTTTAGGTTAGCAATTGATTTTACCGATCAGTCTGCTTTTAGAATTCAAAAAAGGTAAGCTAAAGCGACTCGGTCGATAAAGTCAATTCCTAACCTAAAATAAACAGAAAATAGATACATTTTCAAGTCCAAATCTATTTTAGGGCTTTTTTACGCGTTTTCTATGAATGTACAGCAACTTTCAGCGGAATCGGTTCATAATTAACCGAGAATTCGCCAAAATAAAAATACAAAGTGCCATTTCAGTTTTATTCTTGCTAATTCTCGTCCAATTCTGAAACGATTCCGCTGACAATTGATGTGCATTCATAGAAAACGCGTAAAAAACGACCTAAAATAGATTTTAAATCGAAAATATGTGGAGTCTCTGTTTAATTTGAAAATTTTAGGTTAGGAATTGACGTTATCGACCGAGCCGCTCAAATACGAATTATAAATCAAAGTACTGGAATCGATAAAATAACGTTGAATCCCAGATGTTAAGTCGACTTGATCAAGCATAATGAAAACCCCATAAATCATGCAAAAAGAATGTAAGAAAAAAAATTTTTTTTAAAAGAAAGTAAAGAAAACCTTCAAAATTTCGGAATAGCAAAAAAAATCAAATCGGACAATTTCGAGTCGCAGGAACGGCTCACTATCGAATGGTGCGCGTGAGGTCAGTGGCAATAAAGAGGATCTATAGCAATGTTTATAGCGTGTAACAATGCAAAATCGGAACAATTGGTTCGCAGAAAAAGCGCCGACGCCCATCAGTTTAGCGTATTCCATCCTGCGACCGAATAAGTAACATATCGTGATTTGCATACTTATTCCGTGAAAATGTGTGAAATCAATCCTCGCGAATGTACTCTCGTGGAATACCAAAAGGATTTCGGGACCCGACATCTACTCGAAGCATGCGGTATTCAGGCGGCAAATTGTAAAAGTCATGGAAAATTCAAAGTATACGTTGAATATTCCATGCGAGTTTTGAAATTTCATTTTTTTTTTGTTTTGTTTGGAATTGATTTTTCTTTTTTACATTTTATTGTCGCAGACGTTCCATAAATTATGTAAGAATAATAATAATAATAAAATGAATGCTTGATTAAAAAGTCATTTTTCCGGGGGCGAATGAGGTTCTGATATGCTTAGTCCATAATACAGATTACTACCTTATCGACTGAGGACTAAATGCTCCATAATGGTTTATGGCCGAAAACTTTGACAATTCGAATCCGCCTACGGGTTCGATAAACCAAGTCCTTTCCGAACCCATCGTAACACGTGAGATATATACATGCATGATCCATTACCACTCAACTGATTGAACAACTTTCCCTTAGAACTCCCATCGAGAACATTATAGGACAGCCATTAAATATAAATTTCAAAGTATCATGAATGTTTCGTTAAATAAGCAGCCGTAAAACTTCTATCGTCTACATGAGCAGTACGTCCGAAGTCATTAATTTATTGGGGAGAATATATATATCCAAGTTCATTAGTTTAGCGCAAGTTTCGACAGATGCCAGGTAAATCGACATCGGGGAAAACAGACTGACCACGCGCAAGTTTCAAACTTTGATTCTGACAGTATTTCCGTATATCAGAAACGCTGACACATTTCAAAATTTAACATATATGCGCGCATCGTGCTTTTAACATTAGAGATAGCGCGCCGCGATACGTTTCGTTTATAGGATTTTTAGAAATCGCAAAATTTTACAATTTTTTCTATTTTTTTTTTTTTTTTTTTTTTGTATTCATCCAGTGTTTGTAGATTATCGATGATAATTTTCTCCATTCAGAAACATTTATATAAATTTTCCTCATTTATGATCGAACGGTACGTACGAAGAAACATTTTTCCGATCGTTAAGGGGCCCAGTGGGCGGGGCGTTCCGCAGTAGCGTACTGTCAGCCGAAAAGACCCGGGGTTTCGTGTGAAAAATTTCAAATTAATTAAATTGATTGATTTCAATCAATCTTTTTAAACGCGTCGCCAAATTTTACCTCACAAAGATCTACAAGGTATAATACAATCGATAAGTAAAGACTTATTTGCATAATATTAAAAAGAACAAAATATTTCCTGAAAATTTTATTAAGAGATTTGCATATAACCACAGCAGTAGGGCTCCTATAGTATTTGCGCGAAATTTACACTTTTTAATTATGAAAATTTATTCATAAACCGCTAATGTTAAAACGTAAACCGAGTAGAGAACAGCGTAAACAATGATATTCTATATTTTACATGCATAATCTGCATGCGCATTAAATTTCCCTCAACCCCGGAACGAAATAAAATTTCGCCGTAGGCTCTTAATCTATAAAATGTTTACCGTTTAATCCGGGCGAAACAAATTTCCCGGAAACCGCATCGCGGCGCTGGCAAAGCGAGCAGATTTTAATAAATATATATATATGTATATATATAACGTAAATTTTCAAGTCGCGCAATTCCCTAAATATTACACGCATCAATGGCGGTCCTCGTAACTTGCGATGCGCCCCCGGTACGTGTAATCCGTAATTATGAAATCCTACAAAGCCTCTCGATAACCGGGCAAACCGCGTGGGTGGGTATATTAAAGCCGAATGTTATTATGCGCGAGCGGAACGTGAAACAATTCACCGCAGCTCGAATGCAATCCCCCTTTTCCGACGAGAGCATTTGTAAAGGACCGGTATATTCTTCGACGTCTCTTACCGAAGCGTCCCTTGTAACTTCGCCCTCAAATGCCGCTAATGAACCTAGTTCCACGTCGTTCGACATTTTAATAAATGAGGTTCCCTCGCGCGCGTCTATATATATACGCGGGAATGTCTTTGCGAGACAAAAGTATGAATGCGTACTTCGCTGCACCGACAGCTCCCCAATTATACTTAATGCATTAACGTGCATTTGAAACATGATTATGTATAATAATGCGCTGGATTCTGGGTAAATTAATGAAGAAATAACAAATATTTTAATTAATATACGAAAATTATGCGGTGACACGGAGTCAGTCGCCAACTTGCGAACTGATCAAAGCTTTCATTTGGAGAAAGGTGATTGGGCCATAGCCGACAACATTGCCTAACGTCAGATTCCAATAATATCTTGTCTTCCTCGTTGTTTCAACTCTTGCTCGCATAACCTATAAAGATGCTTGCCCTACGCTTTTTGTCATTTATCTCCATAACATACTGTCGGATCCAACGGTAATAATCGCTCGCCATTGACTGAAATAGGAATGACATGAGTAGATGCCTTACGTCTACGTCATGCCGTCAAGATTCACCCGGTTGTAGAAACGGGAGGTCCATAGTGGTACAAATGTCAAATCCCACTTGACGTGGAGGGAGTTTAAAAAAATACTGGTTGAAAAGTGTCAGCTGTTTCCACCAATTCCAAGTGATTGTTGGTACGCCCTGTTTCCAGTCTTCTTGTTGCAAACTTACGGTAGGCCTGCTTTAATGAGAATTGCTTTGGTCCAAAAGTACTTAACGTTCCGACATATTGTATTTTGCGCGAAATCTCCAAACAACCAGATACCTATTCAAACAAATTGTTGGAAGAGTTCCATGTGGGCAGAACATGGCAAAAATGATAAAAGCCAACTGACGTCACGAGTCCACCAACGAAAATGACGCTACGCAGCAATTCCCTTAGGGTAATGAATACATAACAACGTCAGAAAGGTTGGGAAATTGTTGGTCTCGTATTACTTAACGTTCGTTACTCTTACAAACAAACTCGTAATCAAGTGTACGTCAGGGGATGACGAGCTTGCACACGCACGCACTTGACTGTTGGAAAACACGACGCGAGCAAAAGATAAAAGCAAGGAAGCCCGTGGCCGCAAGGTCGAAAATCGTTTACCAGATTGTCTCTCCCGAAAGCTGTTGTGGTCCACGCCCGGTTGTTCGGAAATGAAAATTTGGCCGTTAATGTCATCGGTGGGTGGGGGTGGGGCACGAAAACTGGAGGTTGGAAAACACCGGACGGGTCGGGCATTCGCCCAAAGCTGACCTCTTTTAATTACGGCATTACCCCGTCGGCTTTCGTCAGGTTGTGCATACCCTCTTTCAGCGCCAGATAGCCGGGACGACCAAGAGCCTGCAGTTTACGAGCTTGAATTCGCTCGTACATGGTCGAACGTTGACGGAAATTCAAGGGCGTGCAGTGGTGAGCAACGAGTGAACGACCTACCCACCCCCGTTTCGGTATATCCGCTTAATTGGTCCTCCGAGGGTATAGCAGGAGGGTGGGGGGAGGAGGAGGTAGGAAGGAAGGAAGGAAGGAAGGAAGAAACGGCAGGAACCGAACCGTGCTCACCCAGGAACTATTTAGCGATATCCCGCTCGAGCTGGTGGCATTTAAGCCAGGTCCACCCGCGCGTCCGACCGTATCGAACGAGTTTCGTCCGGGTGCGAGGTGGCCAGGGGCTGGGGGATAAAAATTAACGCCACCCTATAGGTCGTCGTCGTTCCAGTCCAGCGTTAAACGACGATCATCGGTGCACGGGACGTCGCGGGGGGGAATACTATATACGTAAGCCGTGCGCCGATAGTAAATTCACCATTTCCAACGACACGCGGAATGTTCTCACAGTGCCGCACTCTCCCTCTCGCTCACTCGTTCCCGGGCTATCGCAAGGAGAAGGAATAAACTCGCGACTTTATGTGTACGTACGCGTGTACGTAATAATGCCGCGACGCGATTTACGCAACGGCTAACATCGTACATCAAAATTTCTTTCCATTCATTCCCCACCGTCGTGTCGTTTCCCTTCCGTTGCCGCTGTATTTTCTCCTCCTCCTCCTCTTCTTTCTTCTTTCTCGTTTCCTGGCGTATCTTTCAATCTACGCGATCGCCGGTGCGCCTTCCACGCGCTTCCTGGTTCGCGTAAATTCAGCGTAATTAGGCAGAATTAAGAGCCAAGCATGTAAATATATACATATGAACATATGCAAACGCGGATGTACCGAATTTCCATGGGACGTGCATGTGCAGACTTTGCGAGGTCTCAAAAAAAAAAAACTGTTAGATGTCTGAGATCTAAATATTCAACAGTTCCGTGATTCCGGAATGCACGTAAGATGAATGTTTCTAGGTGTGTCTCCACGATTAATCTAAAATTGGCTACAAATGATTCCAACAATCGTCATTACGAAATAGTGCTGTAGTCTTGTTTACGTTACCGATAGAGAGTGGATGCCATATCAGATTCGACTACTACGACCCAATTGGGAACTGGCATGAGCCGGTGGCCGATTTGCGAACTAATCAAAACTTTCATTTGGAGAAAGGTGATTGGGCCATAGGCCAATATGGCGGTTCTAAACGTGCGCCTAATGTCAGATCCCACTAAGCATTTGGTCATGGTGATCAAGTCAAAGTTATAATTTCCTCATGAAGTAGAGTTAAAAGTTGTATAAACGTACAGTGTTCATTCAAATAACCTAACCTCGAAGTCACTGCATAATTCCATGTCCGACATTAATGGAAATTATTACAGTAGATCTAAAAAGTGTAATGGACAGATCCTCTCATAGACATATCAAGTCTGTGGTCACCCAATGCCACCACGACACTTGTTGGTTGTCTTCATGATGTAACCTAATGATATTTGAATCTACATCGTGGACCGAGTATTGGAACACCATTGATTTTACAAGCATGCGTAATTATAGGTTTAACCTAACCTAACCTAACTAAACAATCGTTGGCGGGTAGAATGATTTGGCTAATTGCATAAGTTTGCTTGACTACATGTAATTTATTCATGTAGTTTAAAAAAAAAAAGAAAATAGTATAAATAAGAAAACTTATATAAATAAGAATCACACGACGAAATGTCCTTTTAGGGAGTATTTTTTGGTAACCAATAAGATTATCGAAACAATTCACGCCTCCTAGATCCTGCACGAAAATCCTCCGAGTCTGGCTGCATTCCTTAGATAAAGCACAGCATTCCGTCTTGTTTTCCGTCGCCCCACAGTCGCCGTTATTTTCTCCTCGGTTCCGTTACGCTGAAAAATAAAAAAACACACCGAGAAACGCAACCCTCATATCTGTTATCATAACTAGCGTACCGCCATTCCCATATTTCCGTCCGCCGCTGGGGGTTTTCTTTCCTCGAATAAACCAGAAAAGGCCATCGGTCAGTTCCCAAGTCGCTCCGGTCGCGAAATGTATATATATGTGTGTATAAATTGTTAGCAAAATATTGATCTATGGATTTCTTTTTTTTTTCGTGAACGATCCAGGTCAACGCCAGCTTTATCAGGAACGTGTCCAGCGGCAAAATGAACGACAATCGAACGATGACAATCGTCGGACTGGACCTGGAGGTGAATCCCGGCAGCTTCACCGGCAGCAGGCTGCACATCACCTGCAGGGCCACCGTCTTCCAGCTTTACCGGGAACAGGTGGACGTCGTCCTGGAAGAGGAGCGACCGCGATTAGCATCCGTGCTGGGTACGCGAGAATCTTCTCAAACCCGTAAGTTTATTTTCAACGCTCGACTTGATTGTAGAGCAGAACAAGTTGGTCAGGTGCCTTTTTGAAACTGCATTTTTACGAAAATGCAGGAGACGCGCCTGAGATTTTAAAATGACTGGGCGAAGCGTGAACAAAAATAACCTTACTGTTTGAACATCTCATTCCATTTAAGTTTAAGTTTGACGTATATACGTTCAGGAAAAGTGCAAATAAGCTTTTTGAAAATTCTCCCCACCATCACAAATCTATATGGCGAATTCATTGCATGAACATCCGTGGTTGGGGAGTCGCCATATTGTTAAAATTGGACAAAATCGATTTTTTACCAATATTTTTCTTTCTTATATTAATTCATATTAATTTTTGATAATCGTATAATTGAATCCTTTTCGATTGAAATGTAGTTTAGTTATTTTGAGCCTCGGTATATATATATATGTATAAGAGATAACACAAAGAGGTCGGATTTTATGCAGTATACGCATTTATCAGGAAATAACGAGAAGTGAAAATAATTCGTGCAAGTTGGAGATTAGAAGCAACTCTTGTAACCACGTTACTCGAATAAATCCCGCGAATATTTTACGTAGATATAAATCAAGGATTTCAGGGATTTCGTGCATCTTCCCTCGCTGCGCGATTTAAAGAATTCGACTGGGATTTCAGATATCTCGTTGATTTTCGCGATTTCGCCGAGATCATCCATTGATTTCTGAAATTGCTGAGATCTTGTCGAGATTTAATAGTTTTCAAAGAAATTCGCGGAACCCGTGCCCCGGGAATGCTTTAATACACCAAAGGACGTCGCTTTACAACAATACCGCTTAGTCATTTTTCAAAAATCGCGTACAAACGTCGGTAATTCGAAGTATGTTTATTTTTGCTTCGACGAGGGGAAATTTTAAAATGACGACGCTTTACGGGAAGCAAAATGTAGGTAGGCGATGTAACGTTTCACGTTCGATGTTAAAAGGCGAAGGGAAAATAGCAAGATGAGAATATAAAAATGTTAATTATGCAGATTTACAAAAATGTATAGTTTTATGGTGTTTTTTGTTTTCGTTTTTTTTTTTTTTTTTTTTTTTTTTTTTTTTTTTTTTTTTTTTTTTTTTTTTTTTTTTTTTTTTTTTTTTTTTTTTTTTTTTTTTTTTTTTTATTGAATTACATGTCGACTTTTAATCTTCCTTTTAAATTTATTAGGTTACTATGTTACGTTTCATATTATTTAAAGTTCACATGATATTCTGTAATATTTGTGTCATTTTTACTATTTTTTTAACTTTTTTTTTTACTATCTTCTAACCTGTCAGATTTCGATTTTTAAATGGAGCCTGAAAATTATTCGAAATCACGGATTTCTTTTATTTTTTGATTTTGCAAGTTTATCTATGCAATTAAAACGTAAAAATTATATTATTAAATGTTAAGCTGATTTTATTTTATTTTTTTAAGTGTAAACATTATTTTCGAATATCAAAATGGCGGCTCCCAATGGATAAGTGGGAGTGCGTTACGTATCGCGTTTTATTGAAAGCAAATTGAGAGGCGTATAACTTGCCAATTTGTATTTTATACAATTCTAGACATCAGTGAATACGAATCCGAAGTCAATATTTCAAAAAATCAAAATGGCGGGTCCAATATGGCGGACGTATTACGCGAAAATTCAGATAATCCCCGATTTTAAATAATTTTTTGCATTCAGCTGATGATAAATAAAATTTATGAATAATTATGAAATATAGTATTAATTAATTTAAATTAAAATTATACACTTTTATTTAAAAATCAAAATTGGTAAAAATCAAAATATATAAAAGCGTATTTTTTAAGTAAAACTTTGAAGTAAAGCTATTATAGAAGATGGTCAAAAAGAGTTATAACAGTGAAAATTGCGATTGAAACAATAAAAATATTTTTAAAAAAGTAATGTAAAGTAACGTAAAAAAAAACAGTTCTGAAACATGACATTTTTCGAAAATTTAGTATACGCCATTCGAAAAAGCGACCACAAAAATAGCCGGATATGCACAAATCGTTGTTTTTTTACTTTTTTTATTTTACAATGAATTCCGTTTGCAAATGCTGCATATTTCGGCATCAACGGGTTAAGTTAATATTTTCGGATTCAATTTTACACGAGAATTTCAATTTTAAAAATTTTATCAATTTCTTTTGTTCTTTTCGTTTATCCGATATTCGTTGTCGTATTTATTTGACATTTTTTTTTAAAGAATATGTTTGATTTTTCTCACCTTACTTATGTCAATTCCCAGTAATCGGAAATGGATGTAAATGGACTCAGAATTTAATGCGTTTCAATACATTTCTTTACGTCTGAATTCTTTGTTTTACCTTCAATTTTAAAGATTTATTATTTTTTAATTTAAATACATTTTTTATTATTCATATTAAACATATAACTTGAAAATCTCTCATTGTTTACATTTAAAAATTGTTAGAATTTCTCATTTTTGGATTCAAACGTATAGTGATTGATTCATTTCGGGTCAAATTGTCTGAATTACACAAGGAATAGAATGACCAGTTACGAAATTCTTGTAACCTGTTTTTTTTTTTAATTCTTTTTAGTGTAATAATAAAAAGGAAAAAAAAACAAAAGATTAAAAGAATATATACAGGGTGTCCCATTTTAAACGCTCACCCGAAATACTTTGAAAACTAAACGTTTTAGAGAAAAATGTTTTAAACAAAAGTTGTTCAGGACAAATTAAACAAAAGTTGTTCAGGACAAAGGGGGAAATCAATGTACATTATTGGTTCTGACCTTGAGGTCAATTTTCAAGGTTATTCGAAGGTGACATTGATTTTTTTAAATGGAAAGCCCTATTTTTTATCCCGTATTTGGAAAGAGCGGAAAATTTGGATGTTAGCTCGGCACAGAGGTGGGAAACAGCAAAATGTTTTGGAAGAAAGGTGTCAGGAATGGAGAGAGCCACATTCTGGTACCAGCCACCTTGATATTGGACTAGACTTTTAAGGTTATTCAACAATTTTCACAAATTTCACCTTCATT
>JAPYZR010005080.1:0-11276 GCA_030522945.1 Trichopria nigra
CATTTATGTGCGGTGCACGCTAAGAATGTTGGTTTGTGATTGGCTAATATTTATCATATGCGATAATTATCACCGATTTCGAGAATTGACTCCCAGGATCGAATCTGCTTGTATCGCCCGAACCTATAAATATCGGAACATTACCACCCGTATATATTCTCTACTCCCACGTGTAATCCACGTATGTTGTTGCGTGGCACGAATTGGTTCCGCGAAGCTGGCTGCATGGGGATAATAAAATGTGATCTATCGCCCCGATGCGCTCCGCAAAGGCGCTCGACACCTTGATAAACCGTACGCACTGGTTCGCTCGCCCGCGAATGAATGATCCTTATTACAATATTATATACATTTCGTTGGGCATTTAATTGCGACATGCATCGCTCGCCCGCGTGTTTGGATGGGTGCTTTCGCCACCGTTTACAAATAGAAAGATGATTATGTAATGCAGATTTGTTTCTTGGAACGTCACGAATCCAACGAATGGAGGAGGAAAATACTACTATATATATATATGTATATCAGAGGGTAACTATAGGATTGAGCAGGAGGTGCAGAAAAGAAGAAAAAGTGTGGTGGATATTGTATATATATGCTTGTGAAAAGCAACTACAAGCATAATGTACGATATTATGCATCTACATAGCCGACCGGCAAATCCGGTGAAATGACTTTATTGCTTAGCGTGTATACGCGCGAGGATTACTACACGCGCCCGTGGTATATAAGTTCGCGATTTCGCGACGAGGTCGTCCTTGCATGTTCCAGGAAGATCCGAGTGAAAAAAGACGACACGACACCCTCGCGCGCGGACGGCTCTCCGCCACCATCGATAGGTCGACGATCCTTTCGAACGTTGCGTCTTGTCGTCTTGATATATATGAATGCAACGAAACCTTCGACTATATCATCAGCGAGAGAGATTCAGATGCTTTTATTTTTCTCGCTCTATTAGCAAAGTCGTAAACGTTCGTTACGTGTTAAGTATAGCTATATATATATATATATATATATATATATATGTGTGTGTGTACTGTGTACGGTGTATTTAAGTTTGCGCAAGAAACGTGAAATTTCAAATATTTATATTATATTTTTTATTCGCTTTATATACTGTGATCGTTGCGCATCGAGTCGCGTTGCGTATATCATGGCGAAGTTTAATCGAGTTTATAATACCGCAAACTCTGCGCATAGTTTATCGTCGTAACGAGGTGGTTTCCTATCAGGTGAAGAGACGTGCGTTCCTCACTAAGGCAGGTGTATTAGATGAGGTAAGGATAGGGGGATGAGGAGTTTGAAATCGGAAGACTGATGTTTATATATATAGTAAGGTCTGGTACAACTCCAGATATGGTCGCGGAATCCTTTGAGGATTCTACGTGAGACTCGACGATATAAGATATCAGCCGAAGAAGCGCTGATTGAATCTTGTACCTATAGGGGCTCTCAACTCACCGAGAGCCGCGCGAGACGAGCACCTCCCTCGATTCACTCACTCGATTGGTACTCGGCGATCCACACGAGCTGAGCGGGCTCTTCCACCTTTCGCCGACAGCGACTCTGTCGAATTTCGAACCTGTCGCAGACCAAGATTCCCTACTTCTGTTTTCCCTTCTTTCCATATATACATATACATACATATATATATATATATATATGTATATATATATATATATGTATGTGTGTGTATATAGTTTATTCTTCTTGACCAGTTGTCAAAAGCCTCAAAAAAGCTGTCGAAACGACACGAAGAGAGATAAAAAAAAGAAAAATTGTTTATACTAAATGAAAATGCGTCCATGTAAAAAGTGTGACTATACATATGACGCGTTATTATTATCATTGCCGATGTAGTATATACAATAAATCAGTGTCGTGGGATGAGGTGGGAAGTCACGAAACGCGAATAAACGAGCAAATGATGTGTTTCGTATCTCGAAAAATTGGCGAGTGTATATAACGGTACGTTTATTAATTAAATCTCAGCGATCTCGATGGGCTTACGTATATACTTTGCATTTTATTTATATGTCGCTCGTTATTATGAAACAATCATCGGTCAATCGATCGGTGTAAATCCGCGTTTCTTTCTTTCACTACTGCAGCTGAGCGACGATAATTATATCGATCTTCTCAGTCGACACCGCCACACAGTCGCGGCTTCTTTGTGAGTCGGAATCCGAGATATTTCCCAGCTGTATTTCGATACGACAGTGTCAAACCCCTCGTTAGTCACTATTTTGTCTTCTTCGCAGCTATACGACTGCATTCTTTTCATGTTTGCCAAGTACTTTGAAATTTTTAAAATGGTTCGCGCGAAAATCATTTACAAAAATCAAATCAATCTCGATAATTATTGATTATAATTCACGTCTCTCTCTCTCTCTCTTTCCCCCTTTCCTTCTCTTCCTAATTGATTGATTCATCGATGACGACGAGATGAATATTTTAATTTTGAAACAAGGCTATAAGCGATGTTTGCAGAAAATTACAAAAGTATTCATATAAATACGATCGACTAATCGCGCATCGCGGTCGGAGCTTATGCATCAAAAGTTCTATATTACCAGATGTGCGATATATATATAATATGCTCGACGATAATGTGCAGTATATATGCATATATATATATATATATATATATATAGTGGAGCTGCGCTTGCGTAAAGCTGCGCAATCTTTTTCATTTCAGTAGGGTTCTGGGAAGGCGCAAAAGGCGTGCTAAATACGCGTTAAAAGGCTTTCGCTAAGCGCAGTTCCGCACTAAGCTGATACGCGGTCGAGGCGTGTAGCGCGCTACTATAAGCGTGCGATGAGTGTGCGCTGAGTGTGCGGTGAGTGTGCTGCATGCCTCAGTCGCGAACCGTGCGCGATGCTTGCCACACCCAGGTCACAGCTCAACTTTTGCATCTCGCGAGTTCCTGATATTCCGCTTACTTGCTTTATTTTTTCGAATATGTCCTACAACACCCGGCGCGAAAGCCCGCTGATGAAAGGATTGCTCTGCTACGACTCGGCCAATACCGTCTACCTATATATATATAAATACGCACACGCGCGTATACACACATATCTGCGTATATGCACGGTATGATAATGATTTAGAAAACGATTATCCGCAAGTATTATCCGCAATCAAATGTAAAAAAGATTTCTTCGTTAAAACGAGTCTCGTTACTTACTGAGATATTTGGCGGAGCAGACGACAAAGTCGTAACTTACCGCCCGCTCTAATAAGGCATACATATATATATATATATATATATCTAGTACGGAGTAGTATATTGCAATGTTGCTGTCTCGGGCTATTTCTAGTAAAGAGTTCTTAAAAGAAACATTTTCATCGTATAAATGAAGGTTGACGTTACGAAACTTTATTGAGGAGGTTACTGGAAAAAAGCAGGTGCATCTATATGTATGCGCGTATATATTATAAGGCAGATGTCGAATCCGTTTGTCAAAATCAGTTTACTACTTACTTTGTAAGCTACGAGGCAACTAGTTTTTCTATAGTCGACATGTAATAATCGATAAATTGAAATTGAAATTGAAATTGAAATTGAAATTGAAATTGAAATTCGGAATATATGCTATGTATACGCATATATGCACGTAATATGACGATAGTATGATGAATAACGAATAACGCAGAAATAATAAAACGTGCCATTAGGTCAACGTAACGTACACGTACGCATAAATGTAAGCGTACCATATATATATATATATATATATATATTTACTTGTAATGTATATGTATAGCATAATTGGCTAATTGCACTTTTTATTATTCCTACGATTGTCTTGGCTGTTATTTGTATAATTTTCCATACGAGTTGACGAAAAAGGCAGGAGGATTGCAGATGCGACTATATATAGTAGCCGGTTCGTCGACTTGTCGTCTTAGCGAGATTTTTAATTAATGTTATGCGAACACGCGATGCAGCACTTGCGATGAGATGAAATGCGATGCGATGCGATGCCAAGAGAATAAGAGAGTATATTGATATATAGACGCGCGTCATCGTATTCTTTCGACTCGAGTCGAAGAGATCCAGGGAGACCAAGTTGATTCTGTAGTCGTACTGGCAAATATAACATGGCAATACAGACAAACGATTATATGTACATGTACATACTAATAATAACAAATGATATAAGTAGCTAATATAATTCTTATTAGAAACACTCGTTCGTATTGTTGGGGATAGAAAAGTTTGAAACTTTTTTGCTAATGAAGCTCTTAAACTGCCCTATTTCCATCCTAGCATATTTAGTCGCGTATATACAGTTGAAATCATTATTTCGAATCTATGTCATTAAATGACGATTTAGTGATCATTCATTGGAATAATTCAATGAAGCCCGGAACCGGTAACAAGAATATAAGGCGAGTAACGTACCCTGATGCCCTCTTATATACATATACCGACCGGTATTTTCATGTGATCGCCTTAACATCAACACACACAAACACAAACACATACATATATGTATACATATCGAGGATCAAGGAACAGTCGCGGGAAAGTTTCACGATTTATAAACGCTCGTAAGTCAGCAGAATTGAAAAGTTTCGGCGGTCACCTGCATGTACATTCGCATACATATTTGCGCTTGCATATGTGCATGCATGTATATGTACATCGCAGATCTGGTGAAGGTATATTTTATCGGGAATCGGGTGGCTACATAAGCGGGGGGAATCTGAATTTTCACGTGAGATTTACCGCGCCGACTCTATATACGGTAATTGTTTTAGGCGTGGCTTCTAGTGCACCGAACACATACACGCACGCACACACACACACACATATTATATATATATATATATGTATATATAAGCGCGCACCTCTTTCGGTACATGTACCTTGCTCGAGTAATCTCCCACGCGTCTAAGCATCAGGATTAATAGCAGTGAGCAGGAATTTGACTTGGACATCGCCCTCGACTCTAGAAGCCCCGACGCCGTGCCTTATGATAGGTCCGACCCCCCGATGGTGTGCCACCATAGGTGATGCATGCTGCTATCTGCTCTGTTATGCACTCCTCGCATTAAATCCGGCGAAAATGCGAGTAAAATTGATTTCGACTATTATATAAATATACGTATACTGTAATATATATATACAATGCGCGCGTGCGTGCGTTTATCAGACCTAAAATAAAACAAAAATATTTGAAAGATACTTTACGATGTGCTTATACAAAAAAGATGATTATTAATTTGAAGGAAGAAATCGTAATTATTATTTACAACCATTTTTACATTTTTTACCGCTAAATGAGTGCGGAATTAGAGTATTTTCTTATTTGCGAGAATATCCTTTTGCAATTTAAACTCAAGTTATTGCAACCGTTCACGTACCGTTCCGTCGTATAAAATCGCAAAAATGCAAAAGAGATTGTTACTTTAAGCGGAACCAATTGTGGGTATACGAATATATATTTCGTAATTATCGCTTTCCATAGAGAGCTAGAGAGAGAGGCTAAATATATTTATTGGTGCTTTAGGGACGTTTGATCCATTCGTGGGAAAACGATACTGGAACATCAGTTCTTATACATGATCTGATTTGACCTGATCTGGTCTAATATATGACTTTTTTATATATAAACATATGAAGAAAGTATGTGTGTATAGAGATGAAATCACATCGCGTATGCAATGCAATATTTGCAAGACTTTAAGTAACAGGTATATATTTATTGATATTCTTAGATTTAAGAGGAAAAAAAAATTACGAGAGTACATTATATCATTATATGTCTATATATATATATATAGTGCATATCTGTATATACCTGTGCCATACGTATAGTATGCACTGAGAACCTAGAACGAGTAATTTTGCAGAGAGCGAATGTACGTGGGTGTGGTCCTGCCATGCCCGCTGCATGGAGCAGACTCCGAGCATAAACACACACACACACACATGAATATCCTTCTCTCGTTTTATCATTTTCGACTTTCCTTTCAAGCCTAACGCTCGCAGCTTCGTATCCTCGTCGCCTTTTATCTATACGTATCTATCTCGTACAAGTTGTGACCTATATCCAAGATACCTGCTGCAAATGCAATTGAACATCGCGCAGGCCGTTTCCCCGTAACTTTACGCCTTTTTATCGTTTTCCCCCCATCGCTAAACTTGCGGTCGCGTCTTTTCGTGCCGCTCGGCCTACCGTATAGTAATAACACATATATGTGTACGCATTAGAGTACATATATGCAGGCAGTAGACGTACAACCAACAAGTGCACCAGGTTGGACTACGCACTGCACTCATCACTATACCGGCCACGGGCGTTCGTGCCTCGCCTCTTTGCGCTCCGTAACCTCCGCGGAAATCTATGCCGCGGCTTGCTGTGGGTCGTACACGCTGCACAGTGCCACACTCGAGATTCCTTCCTGTACCGGAGAATAACGGTTCGAGCCTTCGATGTTCTCGCGGATTTGCTCCGCAAATATGGAACATCACGTTCGATGTCGTTACGCCCTCTCGCCGCGAACGACTCGCTGCAAACGACAGTCCCACTAGCGAGGCGATTCCGGGAAAATGCCCTATCTCGACTGGTACGTCGTTGCTCTTTCGATTCGTTGGCATTGCGATATCCAGGAAACGTGTAGGAACGATCCTAATCAATGGCCAGCGCTCCAACTTGGATAATAATGTAGTATATATAGTGCAGCACCAAATTCCGTTCGCTGGTTTGCAATTTCCAAGTTTCACCTCAAATCTTTTAATCGATAAGAAAGACCAAGACGGACAACTGATAATAACAAATGATGATTCTTAATCGTAAGTTAAATCGGTGCCTCGGAGATCTCATCCACGAAACAAAATCGCATATATACATGTGAAATCCCGAAATGAAAGCTCGGTTGGAGCCAGTAATCGAAAAGATGAAAATCTGTGCTGGAATCGATGTTGCAACAAGGACCGCGTTAAGAAACGTTTATCATCTTGTATAAGTTGACTCGAAGGGAGTTAATTTTGTGTATCCCGGAGAATTTCATGTCAGTGCTCTAGCCGATATACTCGATGCGTGTATAGACGAGGCTGTGGCGCATTTCGACGCGCAGCGGGTATCTCGACAGACGCGACCTAACAGTGACGTAGTGTATACGAAAAATAGAATGCCGACGATTCTACTCCAATTACGACGAAATTTCATTTAAAGGGTTAATGATCATTTGAAAATCGCCGCGTTTTTATTGTACATTGTATTGTTTGGAAATTATACGAATAATACCGGCAATCGATTCTCCGGATTGCACGAAACAGGATATCAAAAAAATCACCGTCGGACCATTAATCATACATCGAAGGCTCGGCAAGAGCCTAGGCACTCCTTGAAAAGCTTAATTGTACGACTGATCGATTCGCATAGAAATTATTTGAATGAAAAGCCAAAACAGTCGATGACTAGTAAGATTCTCCGACACGCAGCGTGTCTTGTGTGTCCGATGACTCTAAATCTTTCTTCGCATAAATATAAATTACTTCGTAGCAAACAATAACGAAATTACCTAAATGTTTCGATTCTTAAAAAATCTCGCATATAGTAAAAGGCTCCATCACGTATTGTACGTTAGGTAAAAATACTATTTTCGTTTCCCGTCTTTCGTATAATTTCAATAAAGCATATCGTATCTTATTGATGATAATGAATGAAAAGTGCGTATGGAAAGTGTCGATCCAATAATTGTAAAGGAAACTAGCTCGACGTAGGTAAATGCTGAATTTAAGAAATAAAAATAAAAAAAAATGTAATGAAGTTGCAAGAACACCATCACCTTCTGCCAAATGTAATCGACGTGACTACCTTCAGTTGTTCGATCTTATCTACAAGTCAAATACAAGAATCATTTCTTATTAGGAAGGGCCGAATCAGTCCGTTCCCTCGCGGCCATTCCCAAACGATCTCGGCTGGGCGCGTGCGTACGTATGGATGTACCGTTATGACGTATCATCTCTCTCGTATCTCTCATCAGTGTGGCGTGGCGCGGCGGCTGTCGCAAGGTTCAGGCCGACCGCTTCATAATCGACCAGCCGATAATTGAGTTTGAGCCTCGAAATCGAAGTACGAGCGGGTATAAGGTCCGACTCCGAGCACCTCGCCGCTCGGTATGGCGCCAAGTATTCCATTCTCTTTAATGCGGCTATTAAGGAGAATTGAAAGAAGGCAAGAAGGCAAGAAGACAAGAAGGCAAAAAGGCCAAAATTAAAAAATGAGGCTAAAGGTTGCGACGAACTCGAAGAATATTGTACGAGTATAAGCTGTAAAGAAGGATCTTTATGATTTCGGGCTCTTTTGTGATTTCCAAACTTTACCCGATGGCTATACATATATATTTATATATCTATCTATTTTACCTTAGCGATCGAAATCATCGGTTTATCGACCTCCCCGTATATATATCTATTATATACCTCACCCATGTCAATATCATATTCTTTGATAGATATATAATCACAGATAGACGGATAATTGATCAATATCGATTTATAATGATTTATAATATGACATTAGACGTTACGTCAGTATCCGCAAATGTAATTGCAGCGGCCATGTTATTTATATGCGTATACCGTTAAAATGCTTTTACATATATATATATATATATATATATATATATATATATATATATATATATATGTATATATGTGTGTAATAAAGAAAGTATATTATGTAACATTTTTTAAGGATTTGACTCCTGTTTATAATTGCTGGATAAAGTATCGGCCACGGTCGAGCAACGAAATTGAACTCCAAGACAGAGAACCGTTAGGTTACGGGAAAATCGAAAATCATCGCGACCTTCGCGAGGCGGGGCTGATCCCCACGATTCGGAATGTAATTCGAAATATCATTTGAGCAAAGAAAATACTATCAACGATGGTCAGCGAGAAGGTCACCCGAGACTCGCGGCTATGAAGAAAAAGAGTCATAGTAAAGGGAAAATGAAAAGGACAAGGAAAGATTCCGCAAATTCGCAAATGCGCGAATTAAGCCGCGGAGGTGGAATGAAATATAGCACTTAATGCCGTCACTCGGACAATGAACGTCAAATTAACCTCTGCTTGACATCTCCGAGTTGAGCCAAAGCCAACAGGTTTTATACGCCGAACACCTCAATTTGCCATTCATAGATTAATAAGATAATGGCTATTGCATACGACTGCAATACTGCTATTGCTTTTGCCGGATTTTTCCGACGACCAAGATTTTTCTGGCGCACTTTTTCTCGATCTATACAAACGATTTGTCTCTTATTACGGACCACGAGGCTGCGTTTTATGGTACTTGTGAAATGTGCGGCTGTGATTTTTTTGAATCTATTACCTAGCTTTATCTAGATAATATAATTGTATTTGTCATTCATTCTAACCGACGACAGTGCCGTTACCCCCAAATGGGTGTATGTATTACTAAGAAAGATCTGACCTGGGCAATTTAGGAAATTTGCTTGGAAATCTCTCGTGGGTGGTGCACATTTGACTTACCTGAAACATAAGAAGAAGAGACAATTATAATATAGGAATTCTGAATCACGTTTACATAAACATCAGTACATAATATACATAAAACAGATATTAAATAATTTAATATGAAATTGTAATTGTAGTAATTTACAACAAATTGCAAAATATAACCGTGAAATAGATATGCTACGTTGACACGTTTTTAGGAGATTACTTGGGATAATTTGCAAGACGGAGGGAGATGCAGGGCAACGAACAACGAGCGAACACCGCAAACTAAACGTAAAGTACCGGTGGAGGAGGTTCGTTACGATTGAGAAAGCCGTCGACCTCGTCCCAAGTTGAGTGACGATTAGATGTTGCACAGGCAAGCGCGGAAGAATGGAGAAATTGAGATTGCCGCGCGTCAGACGTAAAACGACGAAATCTGCGTGCCGTACACCGCAGAATCACTTCCTCCCTCCCATCTTTCTAATTCAACTTTTATCAATTCTAATCAATTTGTCCCTTGCGTTATTCACCTTTGAATAGCGACACGAGGAATACACAATTGCCGCGAGACTCCGGTAAATATGAGTCGGACGCGCGCTCGAAACATTGCGGTACTAAACTACAGCGGGCCAAATATATATCACGTTTATCGTCAACGAGCATCAAGTGTATAATTTTTCAGTTAGAAAGTTGTAACTCGTGAGTCGCAACGCCTTCGCGATGAATAAAAGTATAAGATAAAGTCCGTTGGCGAATTCCACTTCAACCCTTTTTTACGTCTCTCTCGCCCTCGCTTGCGCTATCGGTATCGCTCTCCCTTCATTTCGGTTTGTTCTTCTCGGTTGAGATCTCGTTGCAGAAAGAGTTTCGCCGCTCGTTGTTTATTACGATGATTCCGATAAGAGCGCCGCATCTCGGTTCTCTCGGAGACTCTCCCAGTACCCCCTCTACCGAGCACGAGGGGGCACGAGGGATTCACCGATGATCCGCGCGGCGGCGCGCCGTCCTGCGCGATTCCATTCGCATTTGCGGAATACCAAGACGAAGAGAGACAGACCGTTTGCCGGTTCGAGATCCGACGGATCTTCGGGGCCCGCTGGGGTGCGCGCGAGAGGAAATCCGAGCTCGGCATATATCCAGGAAGAAATGATTCGACGCGTCATCGCTCATGATCTTCCCTGACCTCGGAAGACCCGGGACGAGGAGAGAAGAACGGGGGTCCCCCGGTTCTTCCTACGTTTCCTTCGCGGCACGGCTCTGCGGTGGCGTTCATACCGACGCGGGCGTTCCGGCGCGAATCGGCCTCGAAAACAGTTAACTTAATTACCGCGACTCGCTCAGCTGATGACTCTAGTCTCGAATCCTCTGCACCAAGGCGGGATCGATGAGCTCGATGATCGGCGGGGCCGAAAAACCTAGCCTAGAATTTAAAGCCCATAAAATGACCATAAAAGAGCAAGGGCGAGGGAATCTTAACGGGAATGAGGAAGAGAGAAGAAATGGCAAAAGTCATAAGTAAGGAACGGCATGAACGGTTCGAGTCTTATCATCGTGCGTGTTGCTCGCGCGACTCGCCCCTCGTTGGGTTCTCGATGCTCGGGCGTGTTCGTTCTCAACGCGACCTTCGGCCTCGCATCTTCGGGCCAGCTGCTACTTCGTTGTCATTAATGTGTCCGACTCTGTGTATCTCCCTCGATACCGCTATCTTACATTAAACAGCGTATATCTCTATATCTATATATACATATATATATATATATATATATATATATATATATATATATATATATATAT